>JAPQRP010000007.1:4726639-4754399 GCA_037367295.1 Apogon hyalosoma | reverse complement strand
GCTGGTAAAGTGCCAGGTAACAAAATAAACCCAGTTTCATATAAGCATATATATATATATATATATATATATATATATATAAAGTAATGTTGGTTTTGTTATGTTTAAGTCATGCCATCATTCACACACGTCATTGGTGTCTCTTGAATACCATCTGAGAGGACTTCTATTCCACAGCAGATGATCACTCAGGGTAACTCCATAAAGAAGCATGATATTCTGTAATGCTGTCACTTGTTTTTTTTGTAACTTTTTGCAGCTGTAGAGGATGTAGACAGGTCCTGACCCAGATATTCTTTTAGGATTATTTTAATATAAGTTTATCAGGTGAATTGGAAAGTGTTGCTGATTGTCTTGTTAAACTAAGCTTTGAAAATAATCTTCCAAAAAAGATTGCAGTACAATGAATACCACTGTGAAAGAGTAAGGACTTAAAGTGTACACATCAGGCTGAAGTATAGAATAAAAAAAAAATCTTGTACAACTAGGACAAAATCTGTGCATACCACTAGGTCAGAATGACTAATTTAATACATTCTGTTGAGGGGTACATGGTCAGTTGTTTGTGATTGTGCACAAAAGCTTCACAGATTGTTTTTTCTGCTTGGTCTTGGCCTAGAGCTGAGTTTTGAAGTGTTTGGTTGGAGTCTTTTGTTAGTTTCCCATGTCGTTGGGTGACTTGTGGGTTAAGCAGCTGTTGATGTGAAACTGAGGTGGTGACACTTCCTCTCACTGTGGTGTCTTTCGTTTGCTCACCACAAGACTTAGCTGATAACTGACTGGTCTCATAAACACATCAACACTGTCTTAGGAGAAAATTTAAGGATGGGAGTCGGATATGAGGACAGGCTGGGGGATAGATTAAAGGAGATGGGATGGAGAGATGAGAGAAATAGAGAAGAGTCTGTAATGAGTTAAAAATGGGCATGGCATCACATAGAGAGGTTCACTTATAGTTTAGAAGGAACCTGCAGTTGAAGAGACTGCAGTAAGAAAAAGATGAGGGAAAGTGGAAGGTGAAGACTGGCAGGTAATAAAAATTTGGCTGAGAGGGAGGAGGAGGAAATGGATGTTGTTGAATTGAGGAAGCAGTGAGAATGAGATACACAAAATAAAAAAAAAAAAACAAAAAACTGGACCACTGTCCCTGTATCTCACCAGTACGTTCAATCAAGAATCAAGTTGAATTTGCAAGGTTGTCTGGTTCTGCTGCTATGTTAGAGTCCTGTGGTCTTGATGCTGGAGATCAGTCTCCCACTAGAAGTGGATGGTACTTTCACTGTGGAGATGATTCAACCAATTAAATGAAAGTCCATATATGACTTCCTATCAGTAATTATATCTCTAACCATTTCCGTGTTATAAGCCATCAAAATATGGACTGTTGTAAGTGAAAGCAAATTTGTAATATTTAAAAAAAATTGTAAAAAAAAAAAAAAAAAGCTAAAATCAAAATTTCAATAAACTGTGAACAACGTTGTAGACATTGTCCCAAGGAAGCTACAGATAAAATTTTAAATGAATCCGATCAGTGGTTTTGTGACAGATGTTTGAAGAAATTGCTAATGCAGACGACGACGAAGATGACAAAGATGACGACGATGGACACAGTCCCTTCATGATAGTTCATGGCCCATTGGCCGGGGAGCTAATAAATAGGAATGGGAGAGAAAGAGGAGAGCAGAGTTCGCAGAGAAAAAACTTAAGATGAGGTGTGCTGTGAGAATTGGCTGAAAAGCAGCAGAAGGTGAGAGGGAGATGTATTTATATGAGGTGAAAGATGGAATTTGGGAAAATTATGGTGGGAGGCTCATTATATGTCATGTGTCAAACATAGGGCCAGTGATATGAATTTGCAAAGTGCAAAAATTACACTGACAATATTAAACATCAAAGGTGTTGAACTCCTTTTAGTCTGGGGGTCATGTACACACCAATGTGATCTGTAGTGAAATCATAACCTATGAATAATGATGACTCCAAATTTTCTTGTTGGTTTAATATGAAAAAAGTAAAAGTACATAATGAAAATATTTACATTTACAAACTATCCTTTCACAATAAAATGTGAATAACCTGAACGAATACAAACAACCTGAAGTGTCTCAAGAATACAATACTTATAGGATCCAATATTCTGCCTGTTACTAAATGTTTTGTGTATTTGTAGATCCACTGTGATCTGTAAGTTGTAATGCACATGTGTAAATGATAAACTGAGACATAATGTTGTTTAAATTGCACTTATTTGTCTTAAGAAATTTCAGGTTGTACATGGTTTTTAAGGTTATTCACATTTACATAATGTTATTTGTCTTTTTTTAAACTAGTACAAATTGAAAATTTTGTATAAAATGATTATTTAGAGATTTTTATGTTATTATTTTACTGGTCCATATGTGGCCCCTGAACTAAATTTAGTTTGACCCCTGTTGTAGGTCACAGATCACGCATTAAGCCACTAACTACAAAATCACACTTACGGTCGTTCAACTGAGATGATTATGTAGCATCCATATATTTTTTTTTACAACTGTGATTTATTTATTGGTCTAGCATATGAGGACATACAAGGAAACAGAATGCGCACATCAATACTGTAGATACAATGTAAGTAGAACGACATCAAACAATAGGAGACAGCGCCCAGAACCAATCGTTGATATCAAGCTTCAGGTGCTTGTTGTTCCACCATGTGACGGTGTACACTATGCATATTCTGTATTACATAAGTGTCTGTGTTTGTGTGGCTGCATGGAATAGATAAGATGTAACATGACCCAGGAAGTCCAGTGTAAGCAATGCATTCATGAATTTTACAGCATATCAGCTGACCAAACATTGCAAAGGGTTTATAGCGCCGTGAGACTACACTTAAACCATGCGCACATTGCACATCGGGGCCATTATTTATTATTGTGACACAGTAAAATAATTTATGAGATATAAATGTTGATGTGTATTTGATTTGGCCATTGCTACAGCACATTTCCAACAGAATATTTTGTATCTGTGCATCATTGTACAGAGAATATTGCATCATGGGTCATTAACACTACTGTTATAAAGCTAGTGTATTTTAAGTCTGCCAATATTAGAAGTGCTTCATTAGTTCACTTTAACCTGCAGGAGTTTAACATGTTTTGTTGCTGCTGCTCTGTCAGGGTGTTGGACATAAAACAAGTTCAGATCATGTTAAGCTACTAATGTGCTGATGTCTGACTAGTAAAATTGTTGAACTGTTCTATGTTCTGCTTCATAATTTTTACCGTCCAGTTTATTGTGATACACTTTATGCACCTTTTATGTTGGATTAGTGATGGTGGGACACAATGATTTATTACAACGTTGAACTTCTGGGTTAACAATGACGGTGTGTTAATAGGGTTTGATAGCAAATGCTGTACAGCTTTAATGGCATGTTCGCTCACCGCACACAGTTTTATAGTGTTAATGTTAATATAGCTCATATCAAACTGTACCAGCAAGAAAAGTGTTGTTCTTTCATTCTATTAGTAACAAAAAAATAGTTATAGCCTTCTCACCCTAACAGAAACTTATCCAGAACCTCCAACTGGCATTAAAGTAGTAGATGGGTGGGAGGTGGTAGGGATTATAAAGAGAGGCAGACCCACTACCCAACAGGTCAGACTATCTGTGATACTCTGTTAGTTATTGAGGTAGTCTATTTGAAGAGTTATACTGAAAGGAAAAATCCACTGACGGTTATCTTAAGAAAAAAATATAAACAGAGTGGATTTATGGCTCACTCAGAGTATGGTTTACTTGAATGCAGACATGGAAACCACATGGTCCATAAGGGTGCTGACTGGTATATGTCACCCAGCCTGACCTGCCTCATAATAAACTACCCAGTGGAGTCCAATACGTCGATCACGATTGATCGGTAGATTGCGGAGGTAGTGTGCTTAAAAAAAAAAATAAGCCTATGGGCTAACTGAACCCTGATGTCGCACATCAGTCAGTAGTGTTACCTAATGAGCTATCTGCTGATATATATATTAATATAGGTACACCATTTTGTCTTGATCATTTTAAAGATAGCTCACAAGCTGAAAAAGCGTGGGCACCTCTGACTTACAAATTATGTTTCTTTGAGTGTATTAACTGTTAGTGGTTGGGTTAGTAAGGGTTGTGCATTACGCATCACCTTGGACTGAGGCTCCTGTGAACATCCTCATTAGTTCTGCTTGTATTCCCCACCGAGAAACTCCCCTAGCTTCTCTAAATTTCAGTAAATCCAGGATGACGTAAATACAACACAACTTTGCACACACCTACTGTACACACTTGTGCACTGAAAACAGACACAGACGTACGCCAGTAACAACATCAACAAAGCTCAATGTGCCAATAATGTGCAGGGTTGAGAGAGAGTCCAAAATGAGACGGATACAGAGGAGGCTGTGTGTCAAACAGAGAGGGGAAGCAGGGGAAGACGGCATGTTTGTGTGTGTGTTTGCGTTTCATTGGGTGAATAAACACAGCCTTCTCCTGACCCACACCACTGAAAGCTCTCCTTGTGGAGCCAATAAAAGGCCCCTCCTTAAATGAGCTGAAGGGCCTCTGGACCCAGATGCTTAGAAACTGGAGTGACTCAAGGTTTTGTGAGCTGCTCCTCCGTCGTCTAGGCTCTATGGTTTGTGGTTGATGGTTTCAGAGATCCGTGACAGAATTTCCACACTATAAATATATTTCAGTCGCTTAGTGAATCTTGAGAAACAACAGCACCAGGGCACAATGACACTATTTTAAAGACCTAATTAAAATAGTCCCTGTAACTCGAAGTATTCATTTTGATATTAGGTTTTAACACACTGAAGGAAAAGTGACCCCCCCCCTCTGCCATTTAATGATGCATTAAGCACACATCTCTAAAAGACTCCAAAAAAAAAAAAGCTTTGTAACTGTCTTAATATCAGAGTAATAGTTTTGGAACGTAGGTTTTATTTTTATGTAGCCTTTTAGTTTTGTATGTAGTATAAAATATACAATATATTTTAAAATGCTTTTAAAATATATATTGTTTTTTGAAATATTATTGAGGAAAGCCTTTCAATTATTTTGGTTAAAAAACAGGTAAAAAATGACACTGATGTTTCTTCAAAGCTCAAGGTAACATCCTTGACTCGCTGCTTTGAAATATATTCAGTTTACTGTCAAACAGGACTAAAGGAAATATTAAGATAAAAGAAGTTAAAAGACATTTTGAACATTTTTTTCCTTAAAAATATCAAAATCATTGGCAATGCATTTAATAGTTAGAATAATCAATTAATTGTATAATCTTTGCAGCTCAAAGAGAAAATAGATAAAGCAATATAGAAAAAAATTGATTTATAAGGCCATTGTTTATTTAAGGTCCATATTTCCATTATTTTCTTAGTTGGCTAAAACTAAAATAGTTTAGATGACTTAATTATGACTCAAACTAAATAATGTTTTTGTCTAAAGACTATGACTAAAACTAAATTAAAAATTGTTGTCAAAATTAACACAGTTGTGAACCTACATAAGACCAGATTCAAAGCTTCAGCTGTAAATTCGAAGTCTTGTTCAGCTACTGATAAAACTAAACAAACAAGTAGAGAATGCGGCCTTGATTTTGATGTATTGATTAAAACTAAAACCCTAACTGTAACTGTACAATTACCAGTGAAGCTAAAGGGCAGTGACCTAACCCAGACTTTAATTGATTTACTTTCTTAATCCTTGTTAAAGGGGATTGTAGAGGTTGTAGTTTGTGTTTACTGCCTAATCATTCATTCAGCTAATCTGTTGACTTTACAGATTTAATTATGAGTTTGCCAGTGAAACAAAACCTCTTGTAAGGCCAAGTCTCTGGCTGGCCGCCTTTTAAAACCTGTTTTGAAGTCTCTCATTCACACAACAACAGGCTTGGCTTTGTCCCTCTGGGTATTGTTTGAATGTAAACACGTCAGCTTTTCCTGAGGGTACCGGCAGCGCAGCAGCACTGGGCTCCCACTGTGTGAGCATGTTTGACTGCACACACATGTGCGAACAGCGTAGTGTGTATGTGCTACTGCTGTGGATGTATGTGAGGTGAGAAATGTAGTTACATTCCACACTAGACAGCAGGTGTGAAGAGGCAGATATACTGAGCTCTGACCTGTTGCATTTGTAGGAATGGTTTGGATCGGTTCAAGAAAGCCATATTGTATTAGAGCCTGACTGATATGGGATTTTTGGGGCCGATACTAATATTGGGGGCTAAAAAACAAGCCGATATCCAATATATCATCCGATATCTGAAATTGGCCAATAACCGATATATTTGCTGATATATGAAATAAGAACATTGATCTACACAGGATATAATAATATTATATTAGGTAATTTGGACATGTGGATTAACAGTTGCATAAATCTTTGTTTATGTCACAAAGATAATTTACACAACTTTCAAACACTGTATAACATTTATTATTTCAGACTAGTATGTGACCCTGTGGAACCACGGGTTGTAGATGTAGTAGTTTTTATGTTGGGGAGAGCAGACTTTTGAAAAAGATGTGAGTCTATATTTTAAATAATGATATAAAAATTGTTTGGTACATCATTCTTTAAAATGTAAGTGACACCTGCCTTTAATGAGTCCAACTACAAAGAAAGCTATGGAATCACAAAAATAATTACAGCAAAAAAGTGTGCTATGTGCTAATGCTAATGCTAGGCACTTTGTATGATTTGGGATGAGTAAAATACAGAGCATGAATTTTCCTACAAAGACCAAGAAGCAGGTTTACTCTTAACATTTTGATGGTCCAGCCTCTGCTTTGTCAGAGATTTGAAACCCTTCTATTTCCTGTATGTCCAATCAATGTCAGAAGGATCGTATAATTAATAGTAATGGTCCCAGTAGTACTTTAATACTACAGTAATTCGGTAATTAATTTTTTTTTTAACCTATGACTAAATTGAGTTTATCATAATTATCACTGATTTTTCTTGTTCATTTTTACCTCATCCAAACAAGATCAGACAGGCGTCAAATGAAGTCAAGTCATCCCTGATCTGTGCAGCTTAAAAATGTCAATCTAATGTTAGAAAATATGTGAAAATAAATTTGGAAAATGAGTCTGAAAATTACTTGGATGGCTCTAGGGTAAAAGAATTAGTCCAGAACTGTAAATCATGTTCACTTCTGACATTGGAATGAAAGGGACTGGACCTGCTGCTAGTCTCTGAAGGGGGTGGGCAGTGGAGAAAACCACGTGATAGCGAAACAGAAAATTACTCTTCAGTCAACCACCTGGCTCTTGAGGGTCTTTGATGGAAGTAAATGTCCTACTTTCTCTATTTATTAGAGCCATGTGTAACAGCTATATTGCCACCTTCTGATGACATTGTCCTTAGTTTGTTCAATTCAAACCAGTTGATGTAAATGCGGCTATTTTACATTTTCTTTCTTTCTTTCTTTTTTTTTTATTATTTTTTTTTATTACAACATTTCAAAAGGATTGGCTGTGTTTTGTTTCAATGTTTTACGTCTCTATGTTCAGTGCCACTGAACCCAAAAGATCACCTGACACACTTGATGATTGTGAGTTGACGAATAATGTAGCCTACATCTACTGTCATTTGTTTAGAAATGGTCTTGGCTCAGCCATTATGTAAAGACTGAATGGTGGATCCACTGTTTTGGTTTTCTTCTTCTTGAAGCAGAAGTAGGCCACCAAGCAGTCTGTGTAATGACCTGTCGCCACAGTTCTCTTAATAAAGTAACTTTTATGAGGCTGCAGAACTGGTCTGGAATGTTAGTTTGGAATGAGTGCAAAAAGGAAAGCACAAGGTATGCCAACCTTCATGCATGTATGCTGTTTGCACTTGAAATGCATGGTATTAGTTCTATGATGCTTCTTTCTGTCTGGTATTCCTTTTTTTTTTTAAAATCTTAAACTACTGAACTGCATATAGAAGCCAATGGAAAAAATGTTCACTTTACCGAAATGCAAGCATCTTTTTCATGTCCACTTGTCCTCTACATAATATAACAGTTTAGTTGGCTGCCACAGTAAGAAGGCCTGTTCTTCATGTGCAGAGTGGAGTGTAGATTGTACATCTTACTGTGTAAATCCCACTGAGGCTGGGCTGCAGTCAACGGCAGCAGCATTCCTGACTGTAGCCAAGCAGAGCTGCTACACAAGGGAATGCAATCTGGAGAAAGAACTGATGTGCTTTCTTATTTTAAAGTTGTAGCAGGCTCTTTGTTTTGCCTTTTGAACAGAAAAAAAAATACCAAGAACAGGGCAAGGTCACGGCATAAATTCTCTCCAGAGCTCAGAGCTATTGACAGTGAGTTGTGCAGGCTGCTCAGATGAGTCAGGACTTTGAAGACAAAAGATTAAAAATGCTTTGTGCTTTTGGACGTGTATGTACTGTGTGTCATTTCTGTTACGTGATCAGAGCTGTTTGAGTTATGCTAAAGGGGTTGCTTGAAAGTATTTAAGGCAAGACAATATGTAACAAATGAAGTCAAAACACACAACAGATTATAATAGAATGAAAACACATTAAAGCAGGAATTCTCAAACTATCCCAAGCTTTACAAAAGTGGTGTCTTCTCGGGACCCAAGCTTAAAATGCACATTTCTGTTATATGTCCTGTTTTCACTGACTCTATAATTGTTAATAATGAATGAATTGCACATTAGGTACAAGCCTGTAAGTGGGTCCTAGTGTCACAGTGCACATACACGGCACGATTTCAGACTGTTTCCAATGAAAGATGACAAAATGTTGCAATATCTTTGTCATCTTTGTTATATCGTGTAAAGAAGCCCAAAAAACAGGGACCGTACATCGTATTTTTAGAGAAGTTCAAAGATGGCCGATGATGTGGCCTGGGACAAAGTTCAGAAATTTTGTAAGACTGCTCCTATGACCTACTCTTAACTTTTAGGAACACATCACAAAATGCCACACTTGCTAATGTGATTGATGTGTTTGTCAACTAAAACTCAAGCTTTAACCTCAAGCTTTCTTTGAAAATTCCAGGTTTCCTCTTCCTGAGTCACGACCCTTCCCTTTAACTTAGGGTTTTTTCTGTTTACATGAAAACCACTATTGTAACATGACCATTATATTAGATTCATTGGTCACAACTGTTTTAAATTTTTACTGATGATATTTAACTCTTGTATCAAGATTCAGATTCAGTAGATTTTATCATCACACAGTCTGCGTTTTTTCCCCCAGTGTGGCTGTAGATGTAACTATAACTGCTAAAATCATAGTCTGTGAGAGCCCTAGTGCTCCCCAATACTGTTAGCTTGCTAGCAGCACACAAGTCTCCCATCTAATAGATGCATAAAACAAACTAAGAGTAGTATACACACACAACAGAATTACTTTTCTGCTGCTCTCTGTCCATTTGAATTCAAAAATTACCTCACATCATAGAATTGTATTATTTGTATTAACATGTATATTACTCTGCAAAGATCCAAAAAGAATGGCTCTACCACATTTAGTGCATATTTTATGTATTTTAACCTGATTGTGTTACTCTCAAGCACTTTAATTAGACATTGAGCCTGTTTACATACACACTAATATTCAGATCATTATCCATTTTCTATAATTATCAGATTATTCAAGTGATCATGCAAACAGCATAATCTGCTATGCTTTATCAGATAACAGCAGTAATCTGATTATGAGAAATCGGATTAACACACCTGGATTTCTCCTCAATAGTCCAACGTCTTCCTGCATGTCACACGTTAATCTGATTTATTACCCCACCCCCCGAAGGGGAGGCAATGGGTATTGTTTTTGGTTCGGTTTGTTTGTTTGTTTAACACTCTAGCCGCAAAACTGTTAGTTAAATTCATACCAAATTGGGTTTATAAATTTCCAGTGACCCAGAATAGATCTGATTACATTTTGGGAACACTAGGTCAAAGTTAAAATTTGTAAGGAATTTCTAAAATCTTTTTTTTTTTCCCCATTTACTTATAATGGGTGAAATTTCAAATGTCTGTAGCAGCAAAACTTTTGGTTGACTTCATACCAAATTGGGTTTATAGATTGCCAGTGACCCAGTTTAGATATCATTATATTTTGGGAACAGTAGCTCAAAGTTAAAATTTTTTATGAATTTTTTAAAAATCTTTTTTCCCCCCCATTTAGTTCTAATAGGCGAAATTTCAAATGTCTATAAAAACATCAATTTTGTTTCAGTTTACTTCAAACTTGACACATGTATAGAGGCAATTGATATGCTGACATCACTGCACACATAGACATGATGACATCAGCTGGATCAATGCTAAAATTAAGCTACAGCACATGCGAGGGGCAGGGTTTGTTGGGCCTGGCACCACTTGTTTCATTCTTTTACATCTGTGCATGTATAAAAGCAATTAAAATAATAGAAAATGGAATTGACGTTGTCAGATATGAACAGAAGACAATGACAGGAAGTTTGAGTCTACTATCGCTATGTATGTACTCTGAAAGAAATCAGATAATGGACTGAAACATCTGGGCCTAAATCAGGGTTTTCACTTATCGCATTTCTTAAGTGCATGTAAATGCATCAGATCTGATTATTACAATTATCAGATTACTCCCAGTTATTGGACTTTTACAGTCATGTAAACAGGCTCATTGCTATTTCCGACCAGTTCATTTTGGGACAGACTGGACTGGTTTCAGGGCCTCCCACCTACTTTTCAAGCTGCACTGCAACCCTCGACAACCTGTGCTGTGGCTAAAGGCCCACATGTGCATGGTAATCTTCTGTATTTTTAATCCTAAAACAACGTGTGTTGGGGAAAAACTGCAATCATGTTCATGCCACTGTGAATCTGTTTACATGGTCCAGTTATACGCTTGGATTAGTAAATAAGATGATGTGATTAAAGTTAACTGTAACAGGCTGCTGTTGGTTAGTTGGTGTTCGCTTCTTATGTGGAATTCAGCCTTTCACATGTTAGTCATGAATTTCCTGGAAGCCACTTTGTTGCTCTTGGCAGGTAGAGAATTATACAAGGAGGCACACCTGCTTCACATCCACCAAGACTCAGTATATGTTCAGTATTTTATTTTATTTTATTTTTATCCAGGGATCGTTGAAATATAGACTGAGTTTGGGATTCCATCTCCGTTACTCTTACTATTGTATGTGACCACACATCAGCAGTAGCCATGACCTGTATCTGACCTTCTTTCATAACTATGGAAGCTAGCTTTTATATGCGGTCAGTGTCTTCGTGAAAAAGCTCAACATGTAATTTAGATACAACAACAATTATGAGGTTTCTGCAAAAAAGATCTAAAATCAAATAATCATGTTTTTGGCCTAAAATGCCTAAACTATGATGTTTATGATTCTTTGCATTAACATTACATTTCAAACTTGCATTAGTTTCAGTCTTAAATGTACTTAATGGGGAAACAATGTTTTTGACACTTAAAGAAGTAGAAGTATTTTTTGATTACATTTATAAATTATGTTTTTTCTGCACCTAAGCTTTTTTAAAGGAGTGATATTTTGCTTGTTTTTAATGGAATTATGCATTGTAAAACATTTCCTTGTGGTCTACATAAACTGTAAATGCTATACTTGGGTCTGAATTCTTCATTATTCAACTCCACAGGTCCATCTTCAACTATTTCTGAGTAATGACATGAGAAAGATTGTTTTGAGCGCTGGCCCTTTAAATGCACATGAGCCACTTCATGCCCCACCCCCTCCAGGTTGTTGACTGTGCTTCTTTGTCCTATTCAACCAACAACTGAACATTTTAGATAATTGGCTTGAAGTTTGGACATATTTTCAGTATGGACTACAACCGCTGCTGCTGACAATTATGGCGTATCGTAGAAATGTTTCTCGGAAGTCTTGACCTTATATGAGCAAATGTCTCGATGTAACTAGTTATAAACGTAACAAATTAAGCAGGAATTAAAACAAGTTGTAGGAATCCACTTTATTTTTGCCAAAATGAATATAAAGATAGCTTTGCAGCACCTGGAGGGTTCAAATTCAAACTTTTTTAAATATTAGGGTCCAAATACACAAATAAATGAACCAAAGACTAATAAAAGTGGGTTTAGCAAAATATGACCCCTTTTAAGTAATTTATCACTGTTATTCTTTACATTTTTCAATGTAACTTAGGTGTTTTCTTATATATAGTGATCATGTAGATGTTCGTTAACACTCAGAGAAAATTCAAAGGTAATTTTAAAAGAGAAAACTCTAGAAAAAAATGACTTTTTCAGTAAAAATACGATTAACAAAATGTAAAAAGCCTCTACAACCACTGTGTCATTGTTGGAGATGCTGGTTAATACATATTTCAGGTGACTTTTTTTTTTTTTTTCCTACATTTCTAATGACAGAGCCTCTGAATGTATGGGTCATATCTGATGATGATGAAAAGCTGAGAAATTGCGTTTTTTCTGTATCATTTATTTATGTTGAGGGGATTAAGAGTTCAAAAGTTATTAAATATTTTAGATCAGTAGATGTTTTTGGTTGACAGCAGCTGTTTAGATCTTTAAGAATTAACAAAACCAAGTCAAATAAATAACTAACCAACAAGAAATGCAAACTGTGCAGCTCAGTTCATTTTCTTTAGAAGTAACTCTAAGATTGTGACTTTCTTCATATGCTTTATATTTTTGCTAGTATTTACATGACATAGGTCTTAAATGTCCTTCATAATGGTCTTAAATGTAACAGAAATCCTGTTATCAGGGAGTTGTGAGACAACAAGATGACTGACTTGAAACGAGTTCTTAACCTTGAATAATGTGTGATGAATAACAGCTATTTATGGTCGTGAGTCAGTTTTCTGGCAAATTTACAGTGTTATCTTGAAATTTTCCCCTCATGTCAAACATAATCTTTTCTGAAAAGGAAAAGCAAAGTGTCATTCAGTCACCGCTGAGTCACTGAAAAGATAACCTCCTGACCTCTGCTTTGCAGCTGAGATTTTTCAAAGTCTGTGTGAACTGTATTAACTGAGGGG
Organism: Apogon hyalosoma; assembly: GCA_037367295.1. Classification (NCBI taxonomy): domain Eukaryota; kingdom Metazoa; phylum Chordata; class Actinopteri; order Kurtiformes; family Apogonidae; genus Apogon; species Apogon hyalosoma. The sequence continues at coordinate 4,741,371 of JAPQRP010000007.1, read as the reverse complement.
CTGCCAGCTGCTTCCACTAAGCGGTCCAGTCCGGAGCGCTGACAGAAGCAGTGTTGTGGGAGGCCTGTTGTTTGGCAGATCCCACTGTGGAAACACTGACTCACTGTCCACAGCACAACACAACCCCTGGGCTGCTGACTGCCGTCTGCCCTCCTGCTTCCTATTCAGCTCTCAGCCCGCCGCTCATCTTTGTAAACAAAGCCAGACCGCTTCTTATTGGCAGCATAACGCATAGCATTAAAGCTGTAAAAGGGAAACTTTTAATGCCTTTCCTTTAGCGTTTTGCTTTTTTGTTGCACTTACGATGAAGATACCTGTAAAGTTAACGAATATGCATGTGTTTATGGGGTGCAGCCTTTTTATGGTTTCGCCTCTTTAAACCTTTTTAGGTGAGAGAAATGTAATGATGTAGCAAGAAATGAAAAGTTACTGGTGTTTCTAGGTCTGACTTTGAAGTTGGTGAAAGTTTGGTTGGGAAGGGTTTTCTGCCTGTTGGTTCATCTGTTGCCCATTATCTATCTGTCTGTCTGTCAAAATATACATAAATCAGTGCAAAAATGATGATGTGTTATTAAAAATTATATGGTATCATGAGGCATTAAGCAGATGTTGCGTGTACAAGGATAGTGGATTCCTTGTTGACCCAGCAGTTCTTATTTTGCTGCTGCGTATTTTTGTATTGTTTTGATCAGTTCGTTGGGTTGCGTAAACTGGTTAAAGAAAGACTGTCTAAATTCTGTGACTTCATTATGATTTGTGGCTCAAACAGATATTTGAGGATTCCATCTCATGCTTTGGCAAATGCTGATTGACATCAACTAAAAGAGTGACACGAAAAGATTAGTCATTAATGAAAATATTTAGTCACAGCCCTATTTTAATCTCTAATTTCATAACCAATTACCCTTGCACCTACATATTATGTTTATATTTAGAAGGTTATTTAATTTCTTGTCTTTATCTGTGTGTAAGCAGGATAACCATTTGAAGATAGGGTGTTTGATTGAATTACAGGAATGTGGAGCCTTAGAGGAGGTATGAGCCCTCAGAATGCTATTCTGGTTCACTGATCTATTTAAAGATGCAGATAAGAGATCGTAACGACGTGTTCTTTTGTACTGACAGCATTCTCTAATGTCTGACAGATCCAGCCTACTTTCGTCTTCAGACACCTTATAAGAATGAAGTCCAACTAGAAGTGAAGCATACAACTTGATTACCTCTTCCAGAGAGGTTATATGATCGTATCTGCTTGTCTGTCTCTCTGGGTGAAGACAGGACATGGGCTAAGGATGATGTTTTGGAGCAGAAAGTATTTGAGTCAAGGCCCCACAGTTGGCTCCTGTTGTCTGATTTGCTCCATCATGAATGGAATGTCTTTATTTTTTTGCATCTGCATCTCACTGAGGCTTGGCTCTCTCAAGCTGTCAATTCCTTAGAGCAGGGGTGTCAAACGTGCAGCCCGTGGGCCAAAAGCGGCCCGCCAAAGGTTTCAATCTAGCCTGAAGGATGAATTTGCTAAGTGCAAAAAATTACACTGAAAATATTTGCAGTCAAGGATGTCAAAGTCGTTTTAGTTCAGGGGCCACATACAGACCAGTTGTGATCTCAAATATATAATATTTAGGGCTGCAGTTATCGAGTATTTTAATATTCGAGTATTCTACTGAAAACTCCTTTGATTAATCAAGTAATTGGATAAAACTTATTTTTGCTTGGTTAAAGAGCAATTATAAATACACAAGAGGAAATAAGGTATCTCACTTAATAAGGAAGGACCAATTGTTTTTTTTTTTTTTTTTTAGATAATTAACAGTTTTATTTCTTACATTCATATCGTGCATATGCAACAAAATGTATTTTCTTGACTAGAAACATTTCCAGAGAGGCAATTGCGAACACAAATTAAAATAAATACAAATAAAAATAAATAAAATTGAGTTACTTTCAACTTAGTATTTCTTGTAAGTATCAAAAATGTATGGCATTATTAAATTTTTTTAAAAAGGCATAAACATTGCCTTTTTGTTGTGTAACTTAACTTTGGCAGCTATAAATTTCAGAATTTACAATTTAGTCAGAACAGTGGCTTTGTGGCAAATAAGAGGCAGGAACATTTGAATGGGAACTTGGAATGAGTCCATGCATGAACAGTTTCACACATTTCTGCTATATTCAGGAGAATCAAGGCAATGCCCCCCCACACACACACACACACACACTTTACCTGTCTCTGTCATAACCTATAAACCCCCCCTCCATTCTGGGTGTCTTGGGAGAAGATGCTGCAACATCGCAGATGTGCTGTTGTGGTTTGGAAGGGCGGTGTTACCACGGATACATGTCACGGTGTTCACCTCCTGTTCAGTCTGAAATGCTTCCACACTTTCAACCTTTTCTGTCTTTTTTTATTTGTATTTTTTTTGTCTTTCATCATCATTGTTTTCACTCATCTCTTCCATCTTCCCGCTGCTTTAAATGAACACCTCCATGTCCTCCGTCATCTTCCTTTGCGTGAGTGATGTAAGCACATTGTGCCACATTAAATAGTCCGTGCAAAATGCTGTGCTTTGAGGTTTACAATTAAATAAGCAATTCCTCGAGGCAGAGAAAATTCCTTGGTCATTTTTTTGTAATCGAGGTACTCAAATTACTCAAGGAATCGTTTCACCCCTAATATACTTATATATTATAGAATACTAATAGTATATAATAAAAGCCTTTTATAAAATTTTCCTCTTGGTTTAATGTGGAAAAAGCAATATTACTTTATGCCTATAAATAATGACGTCAGTTTTTTCTCTTTATCTTAGTGCTAAAAAACCCCATTAATTTATGGAAATATTTACATTAACAAACTATTCTTAAACAATAAAACATGAATAACCTGAAAAATACGAACAATGTGTAATGTCAAGAAAATAAAGAAAATTAAGTGCAGTTTTAACAATATTCTGCCTGTTACTAAATGTTTTGTGCCTTTGTAGATCTGAGCCATAATGCACATGTATAAATGATATGTTGAAGCATGATATTGAAAAAATTGCACTTGTTTTTTAAGAAATTTCAGTTTTTCAGGTTATTCACATCCTTTTTGTTTGGATAGTTTATAAAGAAGTTATTTTTTTGCACTTAACCAAACACATGAATTTGGAGTTGTCATTATTTATAGGTGTTATAATTTTACTAATCCGGCTCACTTAAGGTCCAACTGGGCTGAATGTGGAACCTGAAAGATGATGAGTCTTGACACCACTGTCTTAGAGGTAGGAAACCATGTTAAACCAAGTCCTGACTGACTTGACAAACCATAAAGGATCACAATGAACAGACCTAAATACATCTGTTAACCTGGTAACATGAATGCAAATACAACCCATGATGCAACACTTTGTAAATAGGGTAGTTACACTGGTACTCAGCCTCTTTTATAATGAAGATTAGTGGAGCACACACACATTCAGCAATCACTGAACAATGTGTGAACACATCAGTATAACTGCATCAGAGATTTATTGCTTATGTATAAATGATTCACTGTGCAAAATTGATATATTGTGGGGCAGGGGTGTCAAACTCATTTTAGTTCATGGGCCACATTCAGCCCATTATAATCTCAAGTGGGCCAGACCAGTAAAATAAGAACATAATAACCTATAAGTAATGTCAACTCTAAATTTTCCTGTATGTTTTAGAGTGAAAAAAGTAAAATTACATCACGAAAATTACAGGTTATCATATACACATCTACATTACAACTTATAGATCACAGTTGATCTACAAATCCACAAAACATTAAAGGGGTCATATTTGGCTAAACCCACTTTTATTAGTTTTTGCTACATTTATTTGTGTATTTGGGGACCCCAATAGTTCATAAAGTTTGAATATGAACCCTCCATGTGCTGCAAAGCTATCTTTATATTCATTTTGGCAAAAATCGAGTGGATTTCTACAACCCGTTTTAATTCCTTCTTAATTTGTTACGTCTATAACTAGTTACGTCACAACATTTGCACAAATAAGGTCAAGAATTCCGACAAACATTTCTCCGAGTACGCCTTAATTGTTTGTCAGCAGCAGCAGTTGTAGTCCGTACTGAAAAAATGTCAAAACTTCGAGCAGATTACCTAAAATGTTCAGTTGTCGGTTGTATTAACAAACACAAGTGGCTGAATGGGACAGAGAAGCCCAGTCAACAACCTGGAGGGGATGGGCTGTGAAGTGGCTCATTTGCATTTAAAGGGCCAGCGCGCAAAACAATCTTTCTCCTGTCATTACTCAGAAATAGGGTTGAAGATGGACCTGTGGAGTTGAATTAATGAAGAATTCAGACCCAAGCATAATATTTACAGTCACAGGGACATGTTTGAAAATGCATAATTCCATTAAAAAAAAAAAAAAGAAGCAAAATATCACTTCTTTAAGTAACAGGCAGAATGTTGGTAAAATTGTACTTACGTCTGTTAAGACATTTCACATTCACAAAACTGACTTCTTGTTTTTTGTGAGAAGATAGTTTGTAAATCTGAGCATTTTCATGTAATGTTCCTTTTTTTTTTTAATCTAAAGCAAAAAACAATGTAGGGTTGTATAGATTATAACGATAGAATTTGAGATCATATTGGTCTGTATGTGGCCCCTGAACTAAAATGAGTTTGACATTATTAATTGTTAATATTTTCAGTGTAATTTTTGAATTTCACATCTTCACACCAGGAGCCGGATTATCTCCTTAGGTGGGCGTGTTTTGACCCATTTGACACCCCTGTTGTGGGGGATATAACTTCATACAGTACAGTCTCTCTAAGTTTGTTAAATTCAGTAGACGATTTCTCACCATGTGCCCTTCTTAAGTATGTACCTGAAGGCGAGGAAGATGTGATTGAGCAAGTCTGAGTTAACCAAAATGAAATAGTGTGAAATCCCTGTGAGCATTGTGAGCAATGGATGTGTGTCCCTGAGGCGTTGGTTTATTTTACAAAGACTTGAGTAGTGAAACCTGCACCAGGTGATGAATGAACAGTCTGCAATCCTGAGTTTACACATAATGATATGTTTATACTGAGCAAGCAGCACAAGATGTACTATAGTAGTGCTTTGAATGCAGTATGTGTTGTACAATTTCTGTGATTCATAGCTTCTTTTTACTCAAACACTTGTGTGTAACGTCATTCATTTTGCACAGCTGCTGACTTCCCCATTTTGTGAATCACTAATAGGCCGGTGTGTAGGTGAAAGTAAATGTTCACTTCAATAAATCACTCTCACACTCATTCAGTCACTTTGTTTGCTGCTTGGGTTGACTCTTTCGCTGACAAGTTTGAGAAGAATGCAGAGCGTTCACCTCTGGAATGCTGGGAATGTGACAGCTGAATTTCCCGCACTTCCTGCCCGTCTCAGCAGCACAGATGTCAAAAACAATGGTAGAGGAACCCAAACACTGTGGCCCATTCAATGTCATACCAGCTCCTTCTATCATAAACACTGTCAAGGTTTCACACCCTCACCTGCGAAACACACGCTTGTTGTTGCTGAAAATGACATGTTTGTGGCTTTTAATTTCCATTTCACTAGCTACCTTACACTCAGGGACTCTTGATACGCATTTAGTTTGAAAGGGAAGTGTTTTGTAAAAAAGACTTGGTCAATGCAAAGCAGTCCCTGAGTGAGTCATTCTGAGTGTAGTCAGTTTGTATACAGTGGATAGCCAAGTGAGCAGAAAAAACAGATTGTCTGTGGCCCTTGATGTGAGTGTTTTGAGTAAAAGGTGGAACAGAAAAGACAGACTGACAGGTATTCTCGGAGTAAGGACTGGGGTCAGAAGTTGAAAAGTTGCCTGAAGAAAAAGCCTTGTATGTAATGAAAACTGTAATCTCTGAGCTGGAGCTTTTCTCTTTTGTCTTGTGCTTGGGTTACATGGCCAATCCTTCAGTACATATACATTTGATATAGGAGTGAAACATCTGCAACAGCTCAGACATGTAATTTCTAGGGTATAAAATATATGTCAATCGTCCAATATTTTCCCAGGGTTGGGTTTTGTCCTTCAGGTTGCAGTGCTGTTATCTCCACAGTGTCGACTTACACTTTGACATAGTCTGCTTTTATCACAGTGTTATCAGATCATAACCTTTTATTGCAATGTAACTGCACAGTCACGCAATTTCAGCTGTGATGCATGTATTTATATAAGACCAGTGTACTATTGTCTAAGATGTAGTATCTAAGCCAGGGGTGTCAAACTCATTTTAGTTCAGGGGCCACATGCAGACCAATATGATCTGAAGTGGGCCAAACCAGTAAAATAACATAATTATATATAAATAATCCCAACTTTAAACCTCTATGTTTTAGAGTGAAAAAAGTAAAATCACATAATGAAAATATTTACTTTTACAAACTGTCCTTTAAAAAATTATTAATAACACTAACAACCATGAAATATAATATTAATATAAATAAATGCAGTTTTAGCAATATTATACCTCAGCTTCTCATTTACACATCTACTTTACTTCTTAGATCATAGCGGATCTACAAATACACAAAACATTTAGTAACAGGCAAAATATTGTTAAAATTACACTTATTTTTCTTAAGACATTTCAGGTTGTTCATATTTGTTGAGATTATTCATATTTTTTGGGTTTACATTTTCATTTAAATAAATTATTATTATTATAATTATTTTTTGCACGAAAACAAAGAGAAGAATATGGAGTTGTCATTATTTATAGGTTATTATGATAGTATTTTACTGGCCCCTTGAACTAAAATGATTGTCATTATCTTGTAATTTTTGCATTCACAAATTCATCCCAAGGGCTGGATCAGACCCTTCGGTGGGCCGGTTTTGGCCCACAGGTCATATGTTTGACACCCATGATCTAAGCCATTTTGGTACCAGTTAAACCAAAATAATGTAAAACACGTAATATAAATTCATTGTGGAAGCATTAAGACTAAACGATTTTGCCTCTGTTTATTAGTTGTACTTGATTCCCAGTGAGCATGCTGAGAAGGTTTCATCATTTAACTTTTTGGTTATTGATTATTTATTATCTGCTCTAGCTTTTTCAATTTTTTGTATACAGGTTGGGAACTTAATGTATCTGCCTTTTTGTTTCCATTTTTATACATACTGTATCTGTAAGGACCGTATGTAACTATGTGACAAGACCTGTATTTATATCCCCGAATGGAGTTTCGGGGATATTATATTTTCGGTAAGACCACCGCCACCGCCACCGCCACTGCTCCTTCGTGTGAATGCGATAACTTGAAAAATATTCGGTTTAGAAATTCCATGTTTTCCATATCAGTGAATATCATGCAGAGGAAGAACTGATTTGATTTTGGACAATTTACCATTTGTAGATTGCCCACAAGGGGCTGCTCAAAAGTTTAAAATCATTAAACACTCTTTTGTTCATATCTCTGGAACTATTTGTCTGATTGACTTCAAATCAAGTGCAAATGAAAGGTCATGACCTGGAGATGCCTCACCTCATGACATCATAGCTGTCTGGTTAAGGATTGGGGCATTTGGGAATATACCCCTAACTGTCACTTCCGACGGCATAAGCCTAGTTTTAGATCAGCAGCTAGAATGTGTAGCTAAAGGTGGATTGTGGTTAAATTTGATCATCACGTTTTTTTATTGTAATAAATATTATATTTTTTCAAAATTTTTTCCAGTTTTATATAATGATTTTTGTGTATTTTTAGGCCCAATATATTTAATTCTAAAAATAATTATCAGATCATATAGGTGAAATTATGCTCATAATATTTTCAATGTATGCATAGTAAACATTTTTTATGTGGTATGTAAAGATAAAATTGGCCTAAACCCCCAAAGTTTAATATAATAGAGGACAAATAAAGCCACATGTATGTCAGCAGCTAGTTGAAATGAGTTTTACTATGATCTTTTTCTGTTAAAGATTTTTTTGAGTGCACATGTTGGAATCATATCTTTTTACTCCATGCATTAAGTAAATACTTATATCCTCTTAACTTTGTGTGTATGTGCTTTAGGATATCATTTCTTATCATTGACACATGGACATAGAAATGCACAATAGATTTTTGATTATAAGCACTGTCAGAAATATTTTAAAGATAATGGTTGACTACATGAATAACAAGTTTACATAACTCAGAACTGCCTCAGCAGGCTGATGGAAGAAATGTATCATCTTCCTTTCTACAACTTTTACTTTTAATCACAGTCCTGAAATTGATGAATTAGAAGTTCTTTACCTGATACACCTCCTGGGGTCTGAACAGTGTGAAGGCACCAGTCTGCAGTGTGTTTGGAAGGATGAGCTGGGGTGGGTTGTATTTCATGAGAAGAGGTCCATTGACTCAGCAGTTGCAAGCAGACAGGGCAGTTAAGTAGGCATGTCAGAGGAACAGATGGAGACAGATTGATCTCTCCATCTGGAAACAACTTTCCCATGCATTTCCTCTGAGATGACTAAAGTGAGGGTAGTGATGATGTCAGTGATCACTTCCAGTGTTTGCCATTAACAAAAATCTGATGATTGTGCATGGCGGCATCTGAACCACGCATTAAAACGCCCTTCTCAAATACACACAGAGATTTACAATCTGCAGGTTTTTCCTGATTGGACTGACCTAAAAGGGCTGCCTGAATTTGGCCCCTTCAATTAACAGAAGAAAAACAGAAGTATCTTGCAGTTTAACATCACTGACATCATTCATCTTCATTACAGGGTTCCCGCAGGGTCTTAAAAAGTCTTAAAAGTCTTGAATTTACAAATCTGCAACCTTAGAAAAGTCTTTAAAAGGTATCAAATTTAATATGGTATAGAGATGCACAATATATTGTTTGAGCATTGTCATCACATGGTAGGCCATGTGTGCGCAATAGTCACATCGCAGGTCCTGCGATGTAGGAGGCAAATGAACTCACCGTGTTCTCATCTCATTTCAAGGGTACCTGGCACACACTGCACGCAACAATCCACCAATCACAATCGTTCTTAATCAGTTTGCCGAAGCAGACCACACCCCTTCACATGGGCTGAGTCGCTGGTAACAACATTGAAAAATGAGCAATGAACCAGAGAAAATCACCGAAAATGAAGACTTGGTACCAAAAAGAAAAGCAACATCAGTTATCTGGAATTATTTCAGCTACAAGAAGGATGATACTGAAACACGTGTTCTGTGTCGATAGTGCCTTCCACCTGTTGCCACAGTGAGAGGAAACACAATTAATTTGTTTGAACATTTATGTTGGCACCAAACAGCTATTATATCCTCCTAAGTATTTTTTCATATCGCAATACATATCACAGGGTTAAAAAAATGTCTTTTTTTTCCAGTGTCGTGCAGCCCTAATACAGGAGGTCTTAAGTTATGTTGCCATAAACTTGTTAAGTTTATTGTGTTTAAATGTGTCTGTTAAATGTCCAGGCTGCAAAGAAAGTAATGTTATTCTACTCAGTTCCACCCATTCCAACCCAACAATTTAGACTGAAATTAGAAAGCAGTTATTGCTAATTTTGCAGCCCCTGGTGAGAAATGACTTGGAACAGTGTGAATCAAGGCACTGGAGTAAATAGGTACATTTTTTTAAATTCTAGGAATCACAAATTTTTGCCAGTATGGCTGTGAAATGGGCATTCAATTCTGATTTAAGGAGTCTTAAAAAGTCTTAAATTTAAGTTGTAGAAACTTGTATGAATGATGTCATTAGCAATTTCTTCAAACATCTTCTCTCACAAAACTATTGGTCAGATTCATTTCAAATTTTGCTTCCTTGGGACAATATCTATAAAGTTTGTTCACAGTTTTGAGATGTTTAGATTTTTTAATTTTTGACGATTTAAAAAAAAAATGCAAAATTTGCCTGTACTTATTATAATGGGCCATATTTTTCAGAAAGTCATCCCAGGGGCCAGATTGGACCCTTTAGCAAGCTGGTTTTGGCCCACGGGCCGTATGTTTCACACATGTGTTGTGTGATTAAGACCACTTGAGTTCAGCAGGTAAAAACTAAAACCAACTTCAAAGTTCTGGACAGGATCTCCCTAAGATCTAAGGGTGCCATCAGAAGCTCAGGAAATATTACAGCTACCTGGAAAACTTTTAAACCATGACAGTGATAAAACACTTAGATTAGCTTTGTCTTTTGGCAGCATTCTAAGAATTTATGCAGCATTTGAATAGAAACCTGACAGTTGATGCTTTTTTTGGAAAGATTACCTGATCCTGTGAACTTAGACTGTGCTCTTCTACCTAAAAAGGCAAAACAACCAACCCCAAAATCCTCCAGTGGGGCTTCTTAATACCCCAAAAATAGATATAATGGTGGTGTCTGAGCTAGGAGTGGTAAGTACATGAATATACTATTTCATACTGGCAATTTAAAAAAAAAAAAGTTTTTATGCAGCTCCTATAAAGATTCCTCACTAGTTTGGCTTACCCATATCGTTATTTGTTGGACTGATGGTCTACATACACTTAGATGTTTTCAGTGAAGGTGTCAAAAATGCTTTAAGCTATGAGTCTGTGTAATTCTGTGTACACTGCTTCATCCCAGTTGCATTCTTTCAAACTGACACCACAATACAGTGAATAATTACATAACTCTTCCTGTGTGTGTGTGTTTGATATTGTTTTCTACGTAGTTAGTGATTGAAAGTGATTGGTTTGCAATGCAACAAATACTACTGTGTTATGTGCAATGTGTCCTGAGTTGCGGTAATTCCCGCCTAAAGGAGTAGACATTTCTTGATTCTAAGATGCATTGCAGTAAATGATAAATCAATAATCAAGAGTCTTCAGTGTATATGAATATTATACTGAACGCACACTCATTGAGTTCTTGGCCTCAGATTGAACATGTAGGCTAGTTACATTGTTCTTGCAGTAAATTGTGGGTTAACTTGTGATATGAGTATTTTGCTATTGAGGTATTTAGAATTTTGTACGGGCACAGCGTCTCTTTCACCATGGTTAAGTTTCATGTCTGCCTGAAGTACTGGTTCTGCTTCATCTCATGGATGGATTATGTATTGTCTTTTTGTTCCACCAAGTTCTCAGTACTGAAGTTATTTTTAGCTCACCAGCTGATAGGCTATTGTGAAGGTGCTGTGTCTGACGTTGTCTTCGTAGTCCTCTTCAGCATCATTGTCTTTGCCATTGTCTTTGTTAGAGAAGACATTTGAAGAAACTGCTAACGTAACTATTGGTCGGATTCATTTAAAATGGTCTATATAGCTTCCTTGGGACAATGTCTACGAAGTTTGTTCACAGTTTTGAGAAATTTAGATTTTAAATTTTATTTTATTTATTTATTTATTTATTTATACAAATTTCTTCAATAGTAAAAATTTGCATTTACTAATAATGTGCCATATTTTTATGACTTATATCATGGAAATGGTTACAGGTATCAGTATAGTTACTACTGAGCACTGATAGGAAGTCATATATGGACTTTTCATTTAATTAGTTGAGTTCTCCTCCAGTGAAAGTACCACCTACTTCCACTGGGAGGTTGATCTCCTGCATCAAGACCACATGACAGATGTTCTGTGCAGAGTTACATCGACAGTGAGAATTCCAGTGGAATCGATTTAAGAACGGACCAGTTTCCTTCATTATAATCAACATACAGAGACCCTGTCAGCTTCATAACTTACTGCTGAGTTGTTAATATTTCTACTCCTATTATCTCATTGAGTTGGGTTCATTTCTCAGCTGCAGCTGTGGCTCCCCTGGTTTCAGAGGCTTCTGGTTTGTAATTCAGTTGCGCAGTTGGCCATAAGCATACATATAGACATATGCATACATGAGTTTGTGTGGTTAGGTTTATTGTCATTGTGGTACCTTGTACTGATAGCAGTGTACTTTAACTTCCTCCCAAAATGAATTTACTTCATTTACAACTTGGTTAAGTGACACTGTGTTCAACACAACATTTTGGGTTCATTGTAAGACCACAGTTGTTCTCATAGTCAGTCATTAATGAGGAAATAATGGATAACAGACTGCAGTTTGTTATGTTCATTTCAGGAAGTGACATGGCCTTTCTTAGAGCTGATATGTGAAGATAAACTGTATTTTATCAATTTCCAGCTCACTGTTCAACTCATTCTTCATATGAGAGAGTTAAGATTTACCTGTCTGAAGAGTGCTTGCATCAACTGTTGGAAAAGTAAATCTGCAGTATTACAGAAAATGAGGATGCTACTATTAATGCTGCGTTTCCACTACGTGGAACAGGCTCGGCTCGACTCAACTTGACTCATGTACCAGATACTATTCCTGGAGATTGTTTCCATTACAGGTGCTTTAGAGTACCAGGATGTCATAGCGACATGGCACATAACTTCCATGACGTCTCCTCAGAGAGTTGCTGATAAACTTGTCCTGTCAAGCTCACACTGAATTTTTTTTCTAGCCTAACGGTATATTTACTGTAAACTTCCGAATCAGTCTTTTTTAAATGGCGGGTTGCACATTGATGACGCAGAGACAACTCTCTGACCAATCAGTGGTCTGTAGTATTCACACGTCACGTTTTAGTATCTCTTACCCTGTTTTGGAACCTTGGCGGAGCAGATGCCAAAAAAACTAGTAGGCTACCGGGTACCAGATTCTAGGTCCTTTAACGTTTTGGAAATGCAAAAAGGTCGAGTCGAGCCAGTACCACATAGTGGAAATGAATGGTAATTGAATTGAAATGTGAGGCCCGTGAACACCGTGTACTGACTGGAACACCATTGCTGGCATTTGCTCTATGGTCCTTTTGACTTCTTTACGGTGCTCCTTTAAGATTCCCTTTTGTCTTTTCTTGGTTCTGGTTAGATTATTCTCTGACAGGGGAGGTCTGGACTACATTAAACTTTTTGATTTGCGTAGGTTCTAAGGCGGAACCCATACTGGTCCAAAGGCTGAGAAAGTTTTCAAGTGCCCTGGGTTGAGTAAGTGATAGAAAGCTTGTTTCTGCCAGCGTCTGTGGCTTAATCTGCAGTTGGTGAGCTCAAATAATAAACCATTCACTGGCAGGGATTTGGGATTTTGCGTGTCTGTGTGTCAGTCTGAAGTAGCTGGAGGTTCAGCTGTGTAACTCTGATAATATTGTGATACAACATGATGCACCATGTTATTCTCCCCTGTAAAACTATTCAAACTTTATGTGCATGTTAGCACATGCAGACATGTTGCTGCACAAGGCTACTGTCAGGGGAAGATAACGAGAACAAACACATGATGTGACTATCAGATTGGGCCCAAACCTGGTACACCTTTATTTACAAGGCCATACTTGGACTGTTGCCTTCCTATATCTGTAGTTTAATAACAAGAAGAGGTGTTGATTCTTATTGTCTGTGATCAAATGAGCATTTGTTCCTTTCTGTACCATTTGCCTATACAGAGCTGGGTAAAAGGGCATTCATCTACTCTGCTCATCAAACATGGAATATGTTGCTAAAAGACAGGAAACTGACTGAATGGATCTCCTTGAATGCTTTTAAATCCAAACTCAAAGTGCTAGAGACTAACTCAATGACTTGCACTTGTTTTTCATAGTTTGACTTGTCCTGTAAATTGTTGTATGTTTTAACTGTATGTTGTAACTGTGTGTTGTATTTCATGCTGCCTCTTGGCCAGGACTCCCTTGGAAAAGAGGTTCTTAATCTCAGTGGGATCGTTTTTCCTGGTTAAATAAAGGTTAAATAAAAATAAAAATAAAAATAAATTTAAAAAAAACAAAAAAACATACCACTTCCACATTACGTATTCCTCCCATTAGCGATGATCGATACCACAGATTTCCTTTCTGATCCGATACTGAGTAAAACTCAGGCTGGTATCAGCAAAATACTGATCTGATACCGATACTTTGCACAAAGCCAGAAAATTTGGAGAATCTTAAAAAAAAAAAAAAATTGTGTATTTCGAATCATAACTTCATAAAGAATACATGACATGAGAGTAATTATTGTTTAATTATGAATAACTATTATAAAAATGAAAACTTGCATATTGATTCACGTTACATGAAATATGAAAGTAATAAAGTAAAGATCTGGTATCGGACATATCAATTTATTAGTATTGATCCGCACATCACTACCTACCATTCTTTTCCATTTTTGGTTTATTTCTCTATTGTAGTGGTTAAACATATAAAATTTAAGCTGTATTCTCCTTTTTGCTTGACTCTTTTGCTCTATGAAAATGATGTGCAGTGGATAAGAATATGAATAACACATTAAAATAAACTAATGAAGACAATATCATTTCTTTATCCAGTGGGCCCAGGTTATTGTCAAAGTATGTCTATTAAAGCACAAAGACATAAGAACTAAATGAATATTGGATCATCTCAGTATTGAAAAGTGCTAATGCATATTGCAGATTTTCCTGCTATTATGCGGACCAACAAAAAAATTATTATTATTTTAGATTTGGATTCCATGTTTAGCTTCCCCACAAGCCACGGTAAAATAACTAAAACCCTACAAAGGAAAACTCCACATAAATAGAGTTCAGTGCAAACTCCATGTAATTTTTTTTAAAACAAACCATAACATCTAATTTTAGTTTTTTTTCTTCTTTTTTAGTATAGGAAGAAAGACACATTTCAAATCTGACAAACTGATTTTATACCATTTCTTGTTGTCAACTGATTGATTTCTTTTGTGAGGAGTTAATTAGAAGGTTCATGTTGTTTATTAGTT
>JAPQRP010000007.1:4716305-4726539 GCA_037367295.1 Apogon hyalosoma | reverse complement strand
AAGAGAGAGAGAGCATACAAATTGTTTTTATACACTGCTGTTTTTAAGATTCAGCTCTAAGTTTTGCAATTTTATGGCTTTTTGCCTCCGATACATGCATTTAATCTTCAATTTATGTGACTTCACCTCTAACATAAATGCTGGATTTATCCCTAACTCCATTTGTAGGAACCTTTTAAGGCACGATTGCTAAATTTCAGCTGACCAAGAATAGTGGGGCTACACAGGTAGTTACATTTTGCTGACGTTGGTGCTGGTCTTGACAAAGAAACCATGCATTTGGTTCACTAGGTTTGTGCATGACCCTAAGGCTTAAAAACATCTGAGGCTTGCATTAAACCAAACCAAACAAAAACAGAATTAATCCTCTCTCTAGTCCCAGAAGGTAGCTGAAGCTTGCAACAGCAGCTGTACTTTGTTTTTAACTTTACCTCTCCAAAACTCCAGAAATAGTTGAAGAGTAAAGAGCTCCACTGTAGCGGTCTGTTTTTGATTTGTGCTGCAGAAGAGTGTGAGAAGCAGAGCAGAGCTGCTTGTCTGAACAGATTGGTGTAAGAGATCAGCTATCTGCTCTATAACTGGGCTATCTGACAGCCTGCCTGTGGCTATGAGGCCATGCACACAACATATATGCATCAGCTACTTTAACTTGACTCCTTCAGTGGACTAGAGCAGCAGTATTCATTTATAAGCTTCTCTAAATGTGTGTTTGCATTTTTTCTGTTTGTGTGTCTGCCTAAGTTTAGCAGCCCACCCTCAAACTCTGTGTCACAGCTGAGTTCTGTCTGGCAAGAATCTCCATTCTGCACTGTGTGTTCAGTCTGGAACATGTGCTGCACTGAACACACATACTGTATAACCTCTCTGGCTACTGCAGAAACGGTGCAAGGTAATGGGGGAGAAGTTAGGGACACAGAGGCTTGAAAGACAAATGAGTTTCACACTATAGCTGATGAAGATTACTGCAGCTGTAAAAGTCTAACTCCAAACGCATAGCAGCAGTAATTAAGATTAACTATGAATGATATTAACAACTGAGTAAATGAGGGCTTCTAACAAAGGCACAGAGTGCATTTTTGTCAAACAAGGGAAATGATAAATGAGCACAAAATGAGTTGATAATGAGAGCAGGAGGGAGTGGAAAACATTTTAAGAAATTATCTTAAAGGGTGTTTAAAATGCTTTAGAAATTTGTGAAACCCAACAGCTAGTTTGGGCATGAGGTGCATTGTAATTACTACGGATGAGACTGTTAATTATCATAACTTTGAAACTTGATTTTCAGCATATGTTGTAGAACAGAGTAGACGACCATCAAAACAAGAAATGATGTGTGTGAAACCCAAATCATGTTTTGATTATTGATAAAGGACTACATCCCTGTCCCACTTTCATTAACACTGTTTCTCAAGATCAGGTAATTTCTATAGCTTTGGCATGAACATTCTCTTGGAATGGGGTTTTCCACGCATGACCCAGAAATGGTTTGAAATGACTGACTTTGTGTCGCTTCTTCCGGTTTACTTGTCAACAATGGCTGAGGCCACGTCGAAGTGTCACTGCTGTGTGCCCCAATATACATTGAATAAACAAAGGCAACTGTATTTAAGTTTTCATGGTTTTCCTTCAGATTTAGTTGGGAAGAAGAAATGGGTGGTCGCAATTCATCGAGATGAGGGGCCGAACTTTAGAATCCAATCAGGAAGTACGCTTGTTCATGTGTAACAGGTGTCCTGAACACCGGCATTTCTGGGATAAGGATTACCAGGGAAACATCAGTGATATGGTGAAGGGAATCGAGAGGTTAAAAGCAGGGAAAACACCAGAGTCCTCTGAAGGGTAACCTGCAAAAACATGCAGGGACGGTTTGAAAAAAAAGAAAAGAATTTTCGCGGGCACAGGCATGCGTAAAATTACATGAAATACGGGCAGGTAGCGGGCAAGGAAGTGTGGAAAAAAAAAGGAAAGATTCATGGTTGAAAATAATTTGCAGGACATTTAATGATGATGATCATCTAAATTCACCGTGGTTGATCCACAGCCGGTTTGTTTGATTGTGACGTGAACTTCACCTCTGTCTATCCAGCCACAGATGTCATTGAGCAGCACATATTCGATTTATTGATGGCGTGAGTTTTAGCCAAAAATAAACCATTAAAGGTGAGTTACTGTGTAGACAGTGTGTTTAGTAACGGGTAAGGCTGGGCGATTTTATCGATTCTGCGATATCTATCTATCGATCGATAGATTGCTATACAGATCATTCTGTTTAATAGCAATGGCCCTTTTTTTTATCAGCCTTACTTGCACAAGTCAATGGAACACTCATAAGATGTTGCCAGAATCACTCTGTCCCTTCAGAAAATTATGTAAGTGTATTGAATTGAACTGTTGGCTGAATATCGTGATATGTATTGTGAGCTGTATCATATTGTGAGATTAGTGTATCACTACAGCCCTAGTCAGGAGTCGGGTTGGAACTTTTAACCTCTTGATTCCCTTCACCATATCACTGATGTTTCCCTGGTAATTGTCTTCCCAGAAATGTTAGTGTTCAGGACACCTGTTACACATGAACGTACTTCCTGATTGGATTCTAAAGTTCAGCCCCTCATCTCAATGAACTGCGATGACCCATTTATTCTTTTCAACTAAATCTGAAGGAAAACCATGAAAACTTAAATATAGTTGTCTTGGTTTATTCGATGTACAGTGGGGCACACAGCAGTGACACTTCAATGTGGCCTCAGCCATTGTTGACACGTAAACCGGAAGAACCAATACACAAAGTCAGTCATTTCAAACCGTTTTTGGGTTATGCGTGGAAAAAACCCTATTAAGAACAAACTGATCATAATGTGGTTAAAGGTCAAAGGTTAAGGTGACTGTGACCTCACAATACACGTCTTTGTAGCACAAGTATGAATATTCTTTACTTGACTCTGATGTCATAATTGTACATTAAAAATACTCTTCTGCTCATTATTCAGTACCAACATCCTCTGCTTTCTTCATTTACAAAACAGATTGCCCACAGGAAATGATCATCTGGTATCATACATGTCACCATAGCAACAAAAACAGACTGGTACATTTAACAATGGTGTGGACCAACATGGATGTGAACTGAAATTTGAGTAGCTGGTGAAGATATACAACCTTGTAGTGGTGGTTGTAGGTTTTCCGTCACTGAAACCTTTTAAAAATATAATTCCTGTTTTGCTATAAAGCTCTTCACCTTAAATGAAGCTCACTGACTGCAGGGTTTTCCCAACCATCCCAACACTTTCATGCAGCACTTAACTGCAAAAAAATCTGCCAACCGGATTTTGCTGCCATTTATAGTTGCACTAAATTGCAAGTTCCTTCACCAGGGTTTCACCAGTGTTATTTTGTGACTATTATATAATAAAATGTTGAGGATAACTTCAGGACTTACCTTGTCAATGAGCATATTTAACTTTGTAATCTATAGATTTTTTTTGTATAGACTTAATTTTTTTTGTTAATCTTGTAATGACAATATTCTAATCTTATATAAAATTGCTCTTTTTTAAATCAAATACAAATACAGTGCCCAAGACCTCCAGAGACCTCGGGAAAGCCTTGGAATAGATGTTAAGAACAATAGTGGAGTTGTGATGCCCCTTTCCCTCTGCTATTCAAAAGAACGATGTAGTCAAAAAAAGACACTTCCTTTGCCTTTTTCATTCACTTTAGGAAAAACTGCAGTTCAGATTACATAAAGGGTCAGATTTTCCACTGCTGTGTGTGGTGGTGTTTTCGTGCGTATGTGCGGCTGTTTGGTTTGGCTGGTACCGACATGGCAGCTGGTGTGGTGCAGTCTGGGCCAGAGCTACTCTTCACTCTCCTTGTAGGAGTAAAGAAATAGCAGCCGTTCCAACACAAAGTCAGATATTATGGTACAGCATTTCTAAAGTCAGAGTCTGCCCTTTTGTGCATGTCATTCATATTAATCCCTCTTAGTTTCTTATTTCTGTCTTTACTTTCCTCTGTAGAAAACAGCACCAGTGGGTTTCCTTCATTAGCAGCAGCTTTTGTTGAATGGATAAGCATTCAGTTTACATTTTGCTGAAGTCTCTCTCTTTTTTCCTCTCTTTTTATGAACCTTAGTTTTCATAAGCCACTTTTACACAGAGATCCCGGAAAAAAGGCGAGATGGTGATCTCACCTTTTTTCCACCATTGACTGATTTCCACAGCCAAATGAGTAACAGGTGAGACAGGCTGGACTTTTACACCTGTGTTCTGGAATCAAAGGGGCGGTGCTGCAGCGGAGCGTGTAGTGTGACGTATAACTTGTGCGTTGGAAATACCCCAAGCATAGCAGTGTTGCTAACCTCTCCAGAGTCGGCCCATCTTTCACCGTTCAACAAATGTTAACATTGATAGAGTCCTTTGCCTGACGTGACAACAGCTTGCGGATCTCTGTGTCTCCCGAGTTCAACGTCTTTCTGGTTGCGTTGATATGCTTGTTTACTGCACACAGCCCATGCTAATTTTTAAATCCCCCCGGCGCAGGGGTCACACATGCAATACGTCATCAAAACATCACACCTTGGTTGAGAAATGAGAGGTGTTCCTTTTACATAGAGTTTGGGGAGTCATAATTCCACCTTTATCACAGCTCTGTTACTACCTCCAGAGGCGTTACAAAGCCACGATAAAGGTAGGATCAAATGATCCCACCATTTCATTTACATAGACATAGTTTTGGAATAAAGGTGAAATATTCCCATAACAGAAGTGCTATAGTGTGCAAACTCTCAGGATCTAGGACTTGCACTGTATTTATTGTCAGCGTTTTTGCTCAGCAGACACTGGCCAGTGTCACTACATGTCACATAGTTTAATTTTGCACTCTGATACTGTGTCAAAGGGTTGAAATTGGATCTTTGAAGCTGTAGAAACACCCTCCAGCTTACCCCTTCTGACCTGTGTCTGTTCCTGAAAATAGTCTCTTTGTCAAATAAAGAGGCTGAGATGTGAGCGGAAAGAGGGGATTTAAGACTAAGTGCTGCAAGAGTACTTGAAGCCTCACACTGATGCTGCCAGTGATAAGGCTTGTCTGCACAGCAGAGCAGGGGATTGTCAGTGAGTGTCTGTATTGAAGGGATATGATCCTGTCTACAGGTATGATACCACAGGACCCTAGTTGACACTGTAGACCCTTAGGTTTAAACCATAGTTTTGAAATCTGTATTACACTGTGCTTCTTCCTAAACTCTTACTTAAACTTTTAAATGTTTGGCAAGGAGATTGTGAAGCCAATTCAAGGGTAAAAGATTTCTCTGCTTGAGTTTCTTTGATTTATTTTGATTTCACCATGCTGTTTCCTCAAAAGGCCTCTTCTCCTTCTGTTTTGTTTGTTTTTTTTTTTTTTTTTTAACTTTATCCTTTTGATTAAAACATATTTCCCATTTCTATTTCCCTGTTGGCACATGCAAGGTTTTCTCCAGGTTTTCAGAGCAACTTATTTTCAACCATTATTCTTCTCATATTTGGGAAAGAAAGCTTGCAATAGTTGTACTATTAATAAAGTCAACCATTCGAGCTGGGAAGAGTGCCCTTTTATTACATTTGTTTAGATGCTAGCTCCAGTGATTTTGCATTTATCTGGCTTAGGTGGTGCCTAAAATGGCTTGGGTGCTGCGCTTAAACCTGAGTCTTATCCTGCACACACTAACTTTATGACTTGGAAACAAAATTTTTCTTCATTTCAACCATAGACTGAATAAAATAATTGGATGTAGCCATTTTGATGACATCTGTAAAAAAGGGCCTCCAGATGCACTTGATAAATAATACATGTAATGCAGTCAAACTTCTAGTTCCCTCTTCCTACCAGCTTATTTAGACTTATGGATGATTTAAAACAACTCTCACTAAGTCTCCATCTCATGCAAACGCTGACAATTTGTCATCTCAGTTAAGGACCCTCCACAGTCCATGTATCCATTACTGAAACTAAAACTGAGCCCCCGGTTTATGCAGATATGTGACTGTCCAAGCTATTACAGCAGCTTATCCTCATACAACTTATAGAGCTGAGTAATGTCGCTATAGTGTGACTGAGATAAAGATATTAGCAGGGTTTGTTGAGTGTCATGTCTTAACTGGATTTCTGCAGAGATGAATGATGCAACGTGGCATTTTGTCTTTTAAAGTACACAGAGCAGTATAGATTTTGTCCATGGACTAGACCAAGGGTGTCAAACTCATTTTCTTTCAGAGGCCAAATTCAGCCCAATTTGATCTCAAGTGGGCTGGACCAGTAAAATAAAACATAATAACCAATAAGCAGTGACAATGACAAATTTTTTCTCTTTGTTTTAGTGCAAAAAAAATTACTTATTTATAAACTATCTAAACAAACAAAGATGTGAATAACCTGAAAAACTGAAATTTCTTTTAAAAAAGTGCAATTTTAACAATATTGTGCCTCAACTTATCATTTATAGATGTAGCCTACATTATGGATCAGATCTACAAAGGCAGAACACATTTAATAACAGGCAGAGTATTGTTAAAATTGCACTTAATTTTCTTTAGACATTTCAGGTTCATATTTGTTCAGGTTATTCATGTTATTGTTAAATGATAGTTTGTAAATTTAAATATTTTCATAATTTAATGTTATTTTTGCACTTAAAGAAAAAAAATCATTATTTATAGGCATAATATAATATTGTTAGTTTTTTTCATTATTTATAGGTTATTATGATACTATGTTACTTGAGATCATATTGGACTGTATATGGCCCCAAAACTAAAACAAGTTCGACAGCCTTGATTTAATATAATCAGTGTAATTTTTGCACTTGGCAAATTCATCCCACAGGCTGGATTGGAACCTTTGGCGGGCCGGTTTTGGCCCACGTGCCGCATGTTTAACACCCCTGGATGATAAGAATAAGGAAAGAATGTTGTTAAATGAATCCGATTGTATAATACTGTATATGTGTCTTGTCAGTTTATGAAAATTAATGTCTATTCTGATACTACAGATGCTCATGTCAAATGTCTACTGATGCCTTTCTGCTGAACAGATGCTTCTCATTTTAAAATGACCAGATGTACTTAGTTTGATGACCTGTTCGATGATTATGAAAGTGCAGCACTTTCTTTGAAACCTGGTTATGCTATAGTTCAGCACAATGTTGACACAAAGGCTTAGAGTCGGGAGAGTCGGTATGTAATGTAAATGTTAAAGGCTGGTTATGCAGGCAGGATGCTAGCCAAGCTGTTTGTTCTGTCAGCTTGACTGGACGTGTTGTATCGTCTGTCCACAATATCCTCTCTGTGCCGGTGACCGACTCGTCTGACATACTGTACATTCTGGTGGAGGCGGGTGTGGGCTGAGGGACCAATGAAGTCTGCACAAAGGCAAGCTTAGCTCCAGACAGACAGACTGGGTTCCTTTCAGTTTTCTCTCTAACTTTAACTCCACAGTGTATTTTTTTGGTTTGTTTTGAAGTCATAGCAGGATCCTAAAGTCACTATATATACACTGGATAAAAACAACTGCCATTCAAGGGTCATAAACCAAAAAAAGTGAGTCATGAAGTGAGTGAGTTAGCTCTGAAAGCTTTTTGTTAGCAGCAGGCAGTGTTTTTTCTTGTTAAGCACCTTGACATAACATGTCAATAGGTTTCATGATGGGAAGAGGAAGAATGTGGTGGGTGGGACCACCACCTCTGTACATCATGCTGTTTTCTATCTATGACTGGTCCCAGTTGTGTGCTGTCACAGCTTGTTTTTGCATGAGTAAGAGGCATATTTAACAGCCCACATGTCACTGTCAGTAGCTTGTTTGGGCTTGTGGTGATGGAAATTTACATACGCAAACCTACTGTAAATGTAAAATGCAGATCAACAGTTTCATCAAATAATAAAGACGCTTATATTTAGGGTCTGTGGTGTGGTCACATGTCACCAGACTGCTTTCACATCACTTTTCTTTTGCAGTCATCTAGATAGATAGATAGATAGATAGATAGATAGATAGATAATTGTAATCTGCCAAAATAAAACTGTAAGGTGCAAAACAAGCTGTAATATTCAGAATTTAAAGGTGCAAAATGACATTTAAGTACAAATATGATTTATGACCAAATGCATTTATGGGAAATCCACTGTAAGGAGTAATGTCATGTTGAAGGTGTTAACAGCATCCTGTTTTCTGTATGTGTTGTGGCTCTTCTGTGAGTTGTTGTCTGTCTGTATAACTGAGGAGGATACCCTGTACACAGCATGTCTCTGTTATCTTTTGTAGAGTGAGAGGGGAGTTCCTACCAGGAGGTGGCAGCAGCACTATAGCTACCTGAACCACACGCGCTGACTGCCACCGCGCACACACACACACACACACACACACGCACACGCTCTGTGGCTCTGCTCCATTTGTCTTACTCATTGGTCGACAGCCACGTGTCTGAAGATCAAATGAGACTAGATCCTTAGATTCTTTTTTTGGGGCAGTTATTTGAGAATCCTGTGTCTTCAAAGAGTTGACACTTGTGTAACCTGCAGACAGAGATATGTTCTCAACTGACAGTCACAAACTTGTGAAGAGAGCTACTTTATACACAAAAATGTTTTTAGAGTTCTTAGATGTGTTTGAATTCTGTCAATCATCAATTGATCAATCAAATTTTACTGAGAGAAAGAGAGAGACAGACACACACACAGAAATATAACTATTAAAAATTAGAACTGCTGCTGCTAGTATAACTACCAATAATACAAATACCCATAACTGCTATGACTTCTATTCTAAACACAAGTACTAAATTAGTGGATATACTACTACTGCAGCTGTTAGTACCAATAATAGAAACCTCTTCCTTCACAGTAACTATGATGATCACTATTACAACTATATGGATAAATTAATATTGACGATGAAGGCAGGAGAGATGCAAGAGCACAGCAGCAGGTCCAGAAATGATCCAGGGAAAACCTGTGAGGACATGGAAAAAATTGTAGCATTTTAGCTATTTTCATGGAATTCTCGAGCACATGAAGGTGGATTTGAGGTAGATACTTTTAGGTAGTGTCGCTGTGTGCAGAAATGTACATGTGACAAATACATGACTTTACACGAAAAGGTTAAAAGCAAAACTTGTTAAAGAGACTATCGGGGAACTAGGAAAGGTTCCTTGCGCTCCGTATTAATTCAAGCAAATGATGAAAAATATAGCGATTTCTGACACAACAAAATGAACATATTGTATATTGTCACATGACACAGCTTCAGTTGTGAAACATCATCACCTGCTTTAATTCTTTGTAACTGAGAAATAAAAGGTTAAAATGTTGAGATTTTCCCGTTAAAGATAGGACTCTTATTTCTTTTTTTCTGACAGTCATATTTGTCACTTTAATTTCACCGGTAGCCTGACATGACTGACTATGACATCACTGTGATATGTGAAAATGTGAGGTGAATTGAGCCTTTTTCTGCTGACATTGTGTAATTTAAGAATAAGCTGCTGATGAAGTCCAGCTCATTCTAACAAAGTCTAACGTCTCTGCGTCCTCTTTGGTATCAGATTACTTTAAATGATACCCAGAGTTCAGGTGGAGATGAGTTAATGGATGACTCCCCTGAGGTTGTGATGTCCTAATCGCACATGGGGTCATCAGACCACCATACAAGTCTCTAGGGAGGGGAAGAGGTTAGAGGTCATGGAGGAAGGCTGGTGTCGCTGACGCTGTCCCAAGGGGGGGTACCAGTTCCACAATGCATGGCATGTGGACTCCAATATAATGACATGAAGGATGTGGCTTTGAGTCACACATATCAACATAACTAATACAAAAATGTACGGTTATATTTTCTGAATCCACTTTTCAGTTTCAGCATGAATCTAAAAATCTGTTTATTACTGTTTTGTTTCTAGTGTCTCTGTTAGGGTCCAATGAAGGGAACCACAACTGAGCACATGGAAGGCAAAGCAGTGTTTATATCAGGGGTGTCAGACTCATGTTAGTTCCGGGGCCACATCCTCCCAATATGATCTGAAGTGGGCCAGACCAGTTAAATAATAACATATTAGTTGTGGGAAAAATTAGTAGACCACCCCTTGTTTTCTTCAATTTCTTGGTCATTTTAATGCCTGGTACAACTAAAGATACATTTGTTTGGACAAATATAATGATAACAACAAAAATATCTCATAGTAGTTTAATTTCAGAGCTGATATCTATCC
>JAPQRP010000007.1:4657988-4689438 GCA_037367295.1 Apogon hyalosoma | reverse complement strand
AGTCTGCGCAGTCTGTCACCGTGTTACGGCAAGGAGGGTGGGCGGGTGGGGGGGTGGCGTTAACGGGCCAGGGACTGGCAGAGTGGAGCCAGGCCACAATAAGAAAGAAAAAAAAGACAGACCTTGTTAGTGTGTGATCACAGCCGGACCCGGTTCTCCCATTGTGTCCCAGTGTTTCCATTGATCTGGATCCAACCTCCCCACCCCCCCGTTTCCGGTTGTGAATAGACTCGTCCGCGGGCCACATGTAAACCCATTGTAATTTCAAAAACTATTAACTCCAAAAGTATTGGTTATATCAAAATGTAGTTTTTGCCTGTCTGATCCTTGACCCAACATACATAAGTACTCCAAAAGGCAAAAGCTAGATCTGTCCAGTTTATCAGATATAAAGCAGACACACATACACGCACGCATTCACACAGAGGTCACTTGGCTTTTATAATATAGATTGCACACATACACGGGCAATTTAAAATTAATGATAGCAAGTAGAAAAAATTTAAATTCTAAGATTAGGAGATAGTCCAGTTCATGTCCTTTTGGATTTAATAAAGATATAGTTGAACATTTGTAGGGAGAGAAACATTTTCTCCCTCCAAGATAAAATGAAGATAGAATCTCCTGTGAGTTCTGTTAGAACTAAAAAAAAAACCAAAAAAACAAAAAACACTATGATACTATTTTATGAAACTATTCTATGAACTGAATAGAATTGTTGGCCAAATTTGCCTTTTTTTTTTTTTGCTCACAACTGGAGCCAATATTGAATCATACAAGAATGAAATGTTTACATAACATACAGCCTTTTATATACAACTTCCATACTTTCATTCCACCTCCTGCAGTTTCTATCAATCAAACCTTTACTTATGATACGTGGAACAAGTAAATAACACTAAAACATAATTAAATCTAGTCAGTTCCACTTAATAAAAGTAAATGCTGAAACTCGTTATGTACCTTGAACCAAGACTAAATTGTAATAGAAACTCAATGTGGAAGATTAAATGAAAATAGAAACTAGTGAAGTATCCTACTATAATAACTGTGTTAGAAACATTACATGTGTCATGGACCTGCTGTGTAAAGGATGACAGTAGCGGTTGTGATGCACAAAACAGAACAACACCATAAAACACCAACCAACTGTAGCAGAAAGAGAAGTTGGACACACATCAATAACTTGAGGGCAGCTAGCTGTGAGTGTGTGTGTTTTTTGCGCACGCACATATGTACTCATTCCACTGTGGGTCAGTTGATAACATGTGGGTGATGGGTGGGGTGGGGGAAGGTTATCGTTGCTGCTGCTGTCCTGCAAAGGACTGGAGGGGGTATGTGTGTGTCTGTTGGTGTACAAGTAGCGGTGGTGGGGGGGTTGGAAAGGGTCACAGAGGGAGCTAATCGGGGGAGTGTGAGTGTGTGTTGTGTGTATTGTGTGTGTGTGTGGAATGCGGAACCCCTGGCAGAACAGTGGCTGGCCATGTGTTCCTGAGCAGCCTGCCGCCTGGAGCCCAGCAGCACATCCAGGCAGGAAATGAGCAGGCTACATACACACACACACGCACACACACACACACACACACACACACACACACACACACACACACATGTATACACACCTCCCTGGAGCCAGAGGACAGACAGACACAGCAGAACAGAGTAGAGTAGAGCGGGAGGGAACACACACTCCTCCCTTAGTGAAAGAAAAAACTAAAGCTGACAGTCGCCAACTTCTGCTTTTGACTTGTTCACACTCACACAGTCGGATCTAAACCTGGATTACTGGAATACTATATCCTCTCTGTCCTCATTGTGGATAATATGCTGGATATTATTTCACTCAAAAGCAACCCAAACAAGCGGACCCAAAAAATTCCTGTTCCCGGTTGGTGATCTTTTAACTTTTTGCACCTCTTTCACACTTTCCTTTCACAGAACACTGTGGCTAATAGAACATGTTTGCGGGGTAATACAGTTGAGGCTTTTCAAAACTCCCTCTCTCCCTCTCTCTTTCTCTGTCTGCATTCTTCAACCCAGCGTGCTGCCATTTCCTGCCTGCCATCGTTTAACCAACTGGAGAGCTATAGGAATTCCCTATGGTGCTTGGGCACCGCTGGGCCCCACAGTTATAAAAAAGTTAACTCCTGTATGTTGGTCTTTACTTTTCACTTTCACATCAAAAACTCCTAATGCCTGAAGTATTCAGCCTTAGTTTTAGTGTAGTTCTTCTTAAGACACCACCAGTCAAATAAGAGATTATTTTAATGTTTAGTTGATTATTTTTGGTGATATAGTGATGATTTGATGTAACAATGATGATGAAACAAGACCACAATGTCCAAAAAGCCTTTAGATTTTGCACCAATACTACTAACAACTCAGTGTTTACAGCTAATTTGTTCCAGTGTTTACTTCCTTTAAGCTGTAAAAGTGTAACATTGATGCACTTTAACAAACTAAACCTTTAAGACAGATAATCTACATTATTCTACAGTGAATCTCAAGTTCCTTAAATGTGTTCTCTTGGGTTGAAAAACTCACTTTATTCAGAGTACAGCAGCCAGCTGCTGCTGCTAAGCTTTGAATTATCCCTCCACTGATAGCTGTGTTGTTTTGCAAATGACTTGTAATGTTTCTGAATGACCCACTACGTCATTCCTCTGAGTCTGCCTGGCAGTATTTAGAGTGTGTGTGTGTGTGTTACTGGTGGTCTGTCTGTAGTGTTGACTCGTGGCCAGCTCTCCAGTTTATTCGTAAAGTCTGTGAATCAGAGTAGTTAATGTTGGCCAAACCGAACGCTGAAACTCAGAGGAGGAACAGCAGCGAAAGCTGAAATGCAGAATTATGTGTATCTGTGGTTTGTGGTTTTTTTTCTTTTCTGTTAATCATTATTTCCATGGAAACCATGGTGCAGAAATGGGCCCAAACCTCACTTTGGGTTCGATATCTGATCATAACTTTTAGAGCTTTATTGTAACTCAGAAATGGACATGTCTATATCCTGTCCATTGTAGAATAAAGTAGGTTTCAGTCCAAATTTGCATAAATTTTAACTGGAATTTCAGTAAGCCAAAAGGAAATACAGGTTTCTATTGATTACTATTATATGAATGTTATGATATGGTCCATAATCATCATCATCATCATCATCATGGCTTAAAACCTTTTTATGTAGATGTAATGTTTCATACAATAATCTGCTACTTGAGCTGTTGATTAATGAGCTGGTTTAGCTTTTAGACCCAAATCAAACCACTTCTCTGGATCATATTGCCTTGTTTCTGCAGCTCTTTATATGTGGAGATATTTTGTTGCAGTTTCCATCTAATCTGATATTTCTGTTTGATTATTGTATTGATTTAGAGACCGCTGCAGTCACTTTATTAGTCCACACAAACTGACACACAATAACCTGCTAAATCTATTTCCACTGACCTTATTTGCATGTTTACATTCTTTTATATGAGAAAATACAAATAAAACCAGCTATAAATGCACTTACACTTTTAGATTCTAAAAGCCAGTCTTTCAGAAAGTGTCAAGTTGTAGAACCAACCTTCATTTTCTGATAATTACTGCCCAAAGGGCTCCATAGAAGCAGCATACTGTATATATCGTCCTTTTCCCCCAAAACTGCCCTTAAGCAAGACCCTTAAATCTCCGGGGGGCTGCATCTCCTTGGCACTGCAGCTGGACCAGTCTGTTATTAAAGTGGGGCATTTCATGTTTTTCTCCAAAGGATATGAGCCAAATTAAATTTTACTTTGCTCTGTGAAAGAATTAAAATGTTGCTAAGTCAAAGGTGACCAGGCAGGTTCAGAATAGTCATTTCTGCTTCCGTAACCTGTACACCTCTGTTTTGGTTATTTCTCCGTCTCATCTTTTTAGCAATAGAAGTGCTAATGTCGCCACAATTTAGTTCACAGGTTTTTCCTGGTTTTTGACACCGGCTCAGAATCTGTGTGTGTGGGCACAGTTTCTGTAGCGGCTGTCATGGTTTATTGCCCAGGGCACTGCAGCTGTCACTGAACCGGGGCTCAGCCTGTTCTCCCCTCTGACGATGACTTGCTTCTCTGTGAAAAAAAAAAAAAAAATCATCACCTGCTGAAACCCAAGCACAGTTACACTACTACTGGAATAGTTTATCCAGAGTAAAGATGATGTTTAGGGCACAGGTTATTGTTGCACTGATCGGAAATATCAATATTTACTGATGCCAAAGCATTTATTTCTGTTAGTAGGGAAAACTCTGGTGTCAGTACTTATATTACTACAGTGTGCTCTGATTGGACAGGAAGCAGATGCTTTTTGCCCCTTGGTCACAGGAAAGTATTAAAATGCCCGTCTCTTGCACATTATAACCCTTCCTGGAACTACCTGCATTGTCTGATATTGATTGTTACCATTTACCTGATATTCCTAACAATACTAGACATTGTTCATACATTATGTACAGTAATTCAGATCCCATTACATGCCAAAATCTATAGAAGTTGGAGCACATATAGGGGCATATTGAACATTCAGTTTGAAACATTGTATTTGTTCCAAGTAAAACATGGCGAAATACAAGGTATAGTGAGATTACCCTGCTAAAGATAGAGTAATCAATATAAATATAATCCAGTTTATTTAAATTCAAGGTTTGTGATTTCTGCTGTTGTCTATCTCTGGCTCATCACGGTGTAGATAAAGGTTATGTGGGATCATGGGAGTTGTTTTCATCATTATTGTTCCTGAAGGTTTATATCACAGCTGAGGTAAAGTGTTAAAGTTTCATTCACATCACATACATCACATCAGATTATGTCACTTCATTAACGTAGCTGCAATTAATGTTAATCAGTAAAGGATATGTGACAGCACTAACTAAATACAATGAGAGGTTTATTAGACTATAAAAGTTGTTTCGAAGACTTGTTAAAATGCAGGAAAACAAGTTAGCAAATATATGAGGTAGTTTATCTGAGGTAGTGTTTAGATATTGTAATGCTGCAATGTTATATATTGTAGCTTTAAAGGAAAATTCAATATGAAGTGGATAATAAAACACTGGCTATTAAGTAACTAATGCATCTTCTTGAGAACGACACCAGGTGACAGGATCTTCACTCTGTCTCACTAAAACCTATTTCAAAATAAAAACAGTTTAATTAATCAGTTTTGGCTGATTCATCTGCATTTATATGATGTTATACAGACTCTATCTGTAGATGTTTGGGCTAAAAGGGGCTGATTTTAATATGAGACCGTCCAACTGGATTTACAGATTAGATTTGTTTAAGTATAAATCACTCTGGTTTTGGAAGTGATTCTGATTTGTTCATTTAAATATGTATTACTTGAAAGGTTACCTGTAGTGAATTTTCATTGATAGCTATTTCAAAAGATCATGTATAATACTAGCGGTTCCATCAGGTAACTTACATTATAGCCTGTGCAAAGTCAAGTGTGAATAAATGCTTTTCACTCAATGTCGCTCACTGACTGTTGCTTGTTTACTCACACTCAATCACCCGGAAACAACGACGGTACGTCACTTACTGCACTGAAAAAAATATGGAGTGCAATTTACTTAAAAAAAAAAAAACCTTGATAACAATTTCCACACAGAAATCCTTAGTAAATTTTACTTTGGAAATTCCCAAGTAAAGATTATTTACTACATTGAAAAAAATTTTACTTGCAAACCTCAGGTAATTTACTAATGATTGTTAATATGGTCATTGAATTTTACTTTCTCCTTCTTTGTAAGTTTTACTTAGACTCCAACGGCTTCAAACATTAAAATCTCACCTAATGGTAATGGCTTTTCAAGTTAATTTTTAAATACTGTGACGTTTTGGTAGAACAAAGTTAGGAGGCAGTGATCATTGGTGGTACTTCTCGACTCCCATAAGACCACATGCTTATAAGGATGCAGTGGTATTTACTTGAATTAATAGACGTGTGTGAAACAGCATAGACTCTATGACAGCAGCACAGACTGTTCAGTCATGGTGTCAAACTGAAATATTCCTTCCACCCAGTTTACTCAGCTCCTCCCCTATAGGCAGAACATGAGTCATAGAACTACAGAACACAGAACAGCAACTTAATTTTAACAAATATTTATAACTTGGAAGGTAGCGCACCGTCACATGACTCTGTGACACTGTTAACTACGTGAGTCATATGACCCGGCATAACCCCCCCCGTCACAAGACACATGCGCAGAGTCAAAACATGCCACGGTATTAAAAGATACTTGGTATTTCTAGGTTCATGTGCAATGAATGAAACCTTTGAATATTATGTGTAAATACTTAATACAACTTACTCTTACCACACAGTTTATTCATTACACAAATTATATATTTAGTTTTATTTAAATAATTCCAGTTCTCACTGATACTTACAATTAGAAAATAAAAATTGTTACAGTTAACCGAATAAATATTACTATACCAAAACATAATTTTTTTCAGTGTGCCAGCAATGGCTGCTCCCCATAGGTGCTGCCCCTGCCCGTGTTCCACATAATAAAAAGGTCTAGTATGGTGCATTTATGGTGAGTTTTTATTTATTTATTTATTTTTACAGAATTTGTGCCTCTTTTGCCAATACTAAGTAATACACAAAGCACAATTAATGTCAGAAGCATGTCCAGTACAGGCATGATGTTCAGTTCATTTTAGATGTACATGATACATTGTCCGTGGAAGGGCAGTGGTTGGCATTGAGTCATTAACTGGCTGTAATATTTTCCCTGCTCAAGCTGCTGCTACCTCTACAAATTTTTACCCATAATGAATTTTTGGTAAAAATCCACTGTGGTTCGACATCTACTTAAAATCCAGCTGAATAGGAACTGTAATATATTTTATACAACACACTGTTCCTCTTGTTTCACTTTACACATCACCTTGTCATTTTATCCCATGCTTTTTTTGCATTTGATGAACAACTTCCATACAGTTAGTATGTCTACGTGTGTGTATAAGGCGTTACTGTCTGTGTAACATAAACTGTTGTATAACTTACACATATGACACAGAATCAGATACAACTGAGTGGTGTTGCAGTTCATGGTTAATGTGTTACAGAAATTTATGAAGTTCTGAACCGACTTAATAATCAGTCAGACTGAGGGTCTGCTCATACAGCGTGGTTTAAAGGGCTTCAGTTATTTGCTGAAAACAGGTAAGTGTACAGTTTAGGCAGGGTAACGGCATGATTTGATGAGCACACAAACTCAATTGCCCACTTAGAGTACATTTGAGTTTGTTGATTTTTCTACTTCTACAGGAAAGCTGTAGTTTAGAGAAAGAAATGGGAAGCACAGAGGTATTTTTTTGTTTCTACCCGTAGACACAAACACCAATGTGCACATACACACAGTAACATGACTCCAAACTCTACTTCCCTTCCTGTTCTTTCATCATTAACACAAGCACATACTACACAAAGTCTTGCAAATTGTTTTCCCTCTTTGTTTGTCTCGAACAACGGGTCTCAGCGCACACATACTGACACACACAACCACACACTTGTAGTGAGGAGTCAGTGTTGGCAGACTCTATGCGCCGCTGACAGGGACCATGCGTCTCGCCTCAGTGGAGTGTGGAGAGATCTGTCAGAGTCGGGCTGACCTCCAAGCTAAGGGCTGTGAGAGCGCTCAGAGCCCTGCAGACGCCATTCTTCTGTGGATACGCTCACAGCTTGGCCTGGGTCTTTAAGTCTGGTGGCGGTTGTTGCATTGTCTCTGCATTTGGGTTTATTTATTCACGACCCCTCATTAGGTATTGAGATGCTGCGCCAAATGTCTGTATTTATTATTTGAAGCAGATTTTGGGGGTAGCAGAGGACAATTTGGGGGATTTTAACTGGTCAGTCTCGTGTCCTTGTCCATGTGTCGGCAAATATCATCCCCACTGAAGTGTCACTGACAGGTGATGACAGTAAACCCCTCACAGCCTTACAAATGCTTTCCTGCAGCTGACACTGACCTCTGACCTTGATGTTAGAAGGCAAAAAAAAAGCAGATTTTCCCAAGACACAGGACCAGTAAAGTTTCACATAAGTGTTTCTGTTGTTAATTAGTTAAACACATAAAAAAGGCAGATTATATAGTAACTCTGTCTTAAGGTGATAAACATTATTTACTGAGTAGGATAACTCATATAAGTTCTTAGATGTTGCTAGGTAACATTATTTTGTGTTAATAAGATGTTAGAAGACTATATATAAGCATTACTAATAACACTATGAACACAACTACTGTTATATGTTTATTATTTGATATAATTATAACAGCATTACAAATGTATCTGTTGAGATTCACTGTTTTTTGTTCTTTTGTTACTTTATTAAGATTAATGCATGCTTTATCACTCATTTATTAACAGTTTTCTCTGGTTTTTTTTTCTGGCATTAAAGCAAGAATGTTGCCTCATTAAGGTTAATAAATCCTTCATTAAAAGTATTGTACTTGTATAGTGTTTTTCAATGACAGTAGTTCGATCTCCACAAGGTTTATTTTATCACAAGACTCATTTAAGAAAAAGATTTATAAACCTCAATAATGATTTTTTTCTTCAGGTTCAGTGGATGCAGAAGTGTAGGTAACAGTTAATAAATGCATTATTAAATGTTAAAGTGCATTATTACGTCAGGGTTTCAAAATTGAACTGAAATTAATAATGTACTTGATTATTACCACTTAATGAAAGGAAATGAACTGTTAGTAACACTGATAACTGTTAACAAATGCATCATTAACTATTAATAGGTGATCTGTTCATACAGGCATAGTTAACTGCTGGTAGAAAAATGCTAAAGTGATGGTTATATTGGTTAATAAATGTGTTGCTAATTCTATTATAAACAATTTAATAAGTCTCATGCAACCTTCAACATGACAAACATTCACAAGGAGTCTATGTAAATTGTTTACAGGCATCTTAGTGAATAAATGTTCATAAAAACTTCATAACAGACTGCCTGTTAACGTTGACAAGCAATTACGCTGACATATAATCTATATTATCTATAAACTAGTGCTTCTTGCAGACACCTTAATTAAAATGTTTCTCAAAAAATTTGAAGGATATTTTGGTAGTAAGTGGAAAAACATCTTTTCAACTACCTAAACTTTAAAAATACATCTCCCTGTGTATGTGTGTGTAGATGGAATTAAAAATAATAGAAAAATCAATAGACTGGATAATGGCTTTTGATGTCCTTGGATTCACCGGACAGGTGCACTTTAAGGAAATGCACTTGATGAAATGTGTTGAATACTTTGTAGCTTCAGTGAATAATTTAGTTTCCTGTAGAAAACCTGATGTAATTCTTTTAGCCATAATTATGTTGCCAAAAAGCAGCAGCTGCAGGTGTGCACCAGCATGGATGGGTGCTATGAAGGAGAGCTCTTTTTCACCTCATTAAGGTAACCTCAGTCTGAAGGTAGGGATCCACAGTATGAGAGTGCATTTGGAAGTGAGGTGTCATAAATCCTATCACAGCTTCTTTTGCTCAGAAATATTTCGACCATTGCTAAAAATGCTGCTAATGGTCATAGCTGTCGTCTAGTGGCAGTTATCTCCAACTCCAACAGTAATGCTCCTCCCTCGGAAGAAATAAGTGACGCAGCAACACTTTGATTTCAGAAGGCTTTTCGCCACAGCTTTCTTTTATCATTTCCATGGAAATCACTAGAGCCAAAGAAAAACTACTCATCCAGTACGAAGTTGAGTCTTTCATCATTGTTTTGATCATCAGAACTTATTATGAAGACAGACTTTCATCTGAGTCCTAAATCAAGAGGTTGAAAATGTACTAGTGTCTGCGCCTGTGTGAATCTGTGATTAAGAATATGACAAGATAAAAGAATCCTTTTTTTGGTGAGTGTGTTGACGGTAAGAAATGAAGGGCCGGCAGTAAGAAAAGGAGAGGGAAAGGATAAAAGAGACTGCAGAATGAGGTGGGAGAGGAGAGGAAGGAACTGGCAAAGCAAGAAGAAAAAGCAGAGGTAAAATGAGCAGAACAGAGCGAAAGAAAATATAGATAAAATGAAGAAATGAACGTGAATGAGAAGGCTATGAACAAAGAAGACTAAGACAGGTAAAAAGGAAAGACATAATAACAAATGGAAGGAGGCAGGAAAATGTAGCGCAAAAAGACAGAAAAGCAATGTAAAGACAACCAGTAGAGGGTATAAGCCTATTGTTAACTTTGATTGTGTGTGATGGGAAAGAGAAGAGGAAGGTGGAGGAAACCATGAGACTGTGAGAATGTAACCGGAGAGAAGATGTGAGAGTGAAAGTTGGCTTTCTACCAGCTCAGCACGCTTCCATAATTAAAACCAGCCGCTCCTCCAGTCCTTAAGCAACGCTGAGTCGCCATTTAGCATGCCAAAGGCAGCGAGACATGTTCACAGCCCCGTCTGCTCTCAGGCATCACCACACAGGATTGAGCTGTTCTTTCTCACACTGAGTACATGGGAATACAGACATGCATAATTACTGTATGAATAAACACAGACACTCGCAGTGGAGAGGGAGTATGGAGATGTGTGAAGACATAGTTCAAAATTCAGACATATTTTAGAGCACCTTGTACATCTGTGACATTTGCCTTTTTTTGTATATGCAGCCAGACTTTATCACGTGCTCATAGAAACAGTGGGTAGAGTGAATGGAGTCAAAACTAAACTGCATCAACTTTATGATGACACGTGTGTATTTTAATTATTATCAGCAGTCAATTTAAGAATCTTTATTTGTCAGTATATTTTGCATGTAGACACACACTGAACCTCTGCATTTAACCCATTTAATCCTGCCAAAGAGTCCAGTTTGACTCTTGGGATGAATTTGCGAAATGCAAAAACAATATAACAACAATCAAGGATGTCCAAATCAGTTTAATTCAGGGGCCACATACTGCTAAAATCACATAAAAGTGGGTTGGAGCAGTACAATACTAGCACAATCACCTATAAATAATGACAACTCCAAATTTTTCTCTTTGTTTTAGTGTAAAGAAGTTGAATCAAATGAAAATGTCCACATTTTCAAACTAACCTGTCACAAAAAATGTGTATAAGGTGAACACATGTGAGCAACAGGAAATGTCTTAAAAGAAGTGAGTGCAGTTTTAATAATATTCTGTCTATTGCTAAATGTTTTGTGCCTTTATAGATCCAATGCACATGTGCAAATGAGCTACATGAAGCTGAGGCATAATATTGTT
Source organism: Apogon hyalosoma (assembly GCA_037367295.1). Lineage (NCBI taxonomy): Eukaryota > Metazoa > Chordata > Actinopteri > Kurtiformes > Apogonidae > Apogon > Apogon hyalosoma. The sequence goes on along the minus strand of JAPQRP010000007.1, from coordinate 4,678,200 downwards.
CAAACTGAATGTATTTTTCTTAAGACATTTCAGGTTGTTCATGTTTTCACAATTTTTTTAAAGGATACTTTGTAAATTGTCATGCTGTACTGTAATATACATTTTTTTTCACTGTTATTATTTTACTTCCTGGCCCACTTGAGATCATATTGGGCTGAATGTGGCCCCTGAACTAAAATGAGTTTGACGCCCCTGATTTAACTCATCACTGGCTGAACCATACACTACAGACTAGGAGCAGTGGGCTGTCATGCCTGTCAGGCACTTGAAAAGCAAAATGGGGTTTAGGTGCATTGCTCAAGAGCACATGACCTAACAATTTCTATACCGGTCCAGGGAATTGTGCAGGTGACCCTTTGGTCACAAGCTGCTTCTCTAACCTTCTGGGCCACTTCTGCCTCCTTTATTCAGCTAATAGTGGATAAAGCCTGAAGTAGCTTATTGGTTAATGTCACAATGTTGGTTTTTCAAGGTGACTTGTTGGCAGAAAGTTTATTTCTGTGATGGCTATTGTCGCAATTAATCAGTGTCACATGTTAAGTTACAGAAAATGGTGAAAAATGTTGATCAGTGTTTCCCAAAGCCCAAAACAACATGCTTAGATGTCTTGTTTAGTCGACAAAACAAGAAAACGTTCACTTGGAAGAAGCTCTAATCAGAGAATTTACACTGATTATCAATTATCAAAATAGCTGTCAATTAATTTAGTAGATAAATAGGCACCTAATTGCTCACCCGTCACAGTTCTACTGACTTCTAAAGCATAGGTTTTAAATTTCCTTGTAAAGCACTCTATGAATAACCTGCTTTAAGGTGTACGCCTAACAACACGTGTTTCCATTTTAACTGAATGATGAATGATTTAAAGACTGAAGTTTTACGTAGCTGCACGAGCCATCATTGGGCTTGAAAATCAGAAAATGATATTGATGTCAAACATGCCTTCTGTTTTTGACTCATTATGAGCACGATGAAAAGAGCAACAGACGTTTTCTATCTGTGGGTGAAAAACTATGAACTAAGGCAGTGTTTTGATTTGAAATGTGTCTGTGGCGTTCAGATCACACAACTGTGTCTCAGTAATTATGTTCATATGTAACCAACATGGAACTGCAAATTAATGCAGTTAGAAAGGAAGTCATTGCAGGTAATTGCAACAAATAACTGAATGTTGTTAATTAATAGAACTTTCATGCAGAAAAAAAAAGTTTATTTTAAAGTTATAGATAAATAGCCCACAGTCTGTTGTTTTTCTTTGGTTTGTCTTCTGCAACTTAACAATATCAGATGGTTTCATCAACACCGTTATGAAACTTCGTAACAGTTCAATATGGATAGCAGTTGGTTTTGGTTTGGGAAACATACCAGATACCTGGATCAATGCAGAAAAAGTCCACAGAGATATTTGTGCTTAGTCATATTTAAACCAAGCCACAATATTTTCTTAAATGCTGCCAGAGTTTTTTTTTTTTTTTTTTTTTTTTTAACCTAATGGAGTATTGCAGGTGGTGCTCTGTTTATAACATAAGGTAATTAGATTTGCAAGTTATTGATCCATAGGTAGAATTTAAAAGGTCTGAAAGTCTGAGCTTCGGTGAGGTAGCTGTCAATCACAATTTCTCCTTAAAGTGTTCTGTTTACCCTAGAATCCTATTAACGGAGCAATAATTTGAAGATGGACCAAGAGCTCACTTATTAAAGGGTCAAATAGAATGAATGGAATCACAATGATTGAAGATCATGAAGTGGGCTTGGGATCTGTAGTTCTCGTCCTTGGGTGGGTCATATGTAAATAGTGCCAAAGTAAAGATACATTATGATTTAATGGCTCACCAGTTTCACCACATAACCTAAACCTGAAAGCCCATCATCGCTGCAGGATGTTGCAGCTGCTGTGCTCTTCTGCAAGTTACAAATGACAGTATCCTGACAGTTTCAGCAGCTGAAATAGGCAGAACATGCATTTATTAGTAATTCTCATTCTGAAATATTCTGTACTGTCAGAACGTGACAAACACTTAGGGTACAGTCGAAGTAGAACACTACATTCAGCTGTTGTGTCTGTAAACAATACAACACTATCAGTACCTTTTTTTCTTTGTGGGTTTAGCAGACTATAAACTACACTGGCATATTGCGACCTTTTAGTGGTCTACGTCAGGCTTCTGGGTGCAACCTAAACTTGAAATTATATTGAACATATAATAACTGTGCAGACACGTTAGGTCAATATTAGGTTTGTTGATTTGGTATGACCACACATTTGCATTTCTCAATCTCTGTATGAAAATGCAACTCAGAATACACAGGAAAAAACTATTGTAGTGCAAAAAAAAAAAATCTCTACACTTAAATACCCAGTAGTGTCACCAGTGGAGTAACTCACTACTCCCTCTAGTGGTCACATAAATCTGATGCTCTATTGGTGTGAATATATTCAGTTCATACCTTTATATCCAATACATTTGCATGTTTGGCCCAACTTCAGAACTGTTTATTTATATACTCAAGTGATAATTTTAGGAACTTTTTTTTTTTAATTTTAAGAGTTTTGAAAGTAGAAATAACACATGCAGGCCCTTTAAGCGTGTTGAACATTTGTTAGCCCAGCCCTATACTTTGTTTTCTGGTTCTAAAGCCTAAGTAGAGTAGTCCTTAGTTAATACGCAGAAGTAACATGTGGCCAGTAGAGGCAGACAGACCCCAGCTGATGTCCTCCAGGAACCAGTAGCCCAGCTGAATCTGGCTGAACCTGTGAGGCCTGTGGACAAAGACTCACATTGTGCAGGGACTGTTTACTGGTCGAACAGTGGTTTGATCTGTTTGTCCAGGCTGAGATGGTTCATGGGAACCACTCGACATTTAGGAGTTCATTGTATTCACTCATTCAATTTAATGGAGGTCATGGAATATCAGGAATAAAGTAAATTTCTGGTACCCTTCTTATCATCTGTCATTGTTATTTGTGAATCATTTTTAAGTCTAAGATACACCCTGGAGTAATAAAATGTTACACAGTACCCTACTTGTATCAAATTCTCCAGTAAGCCCTTTACATTACGTTGGCGTACTGTCCCAAAAGTATTGTAACGGCCTCTCTGATTCTGCTGTAAAATGAAGGAAGCTAAAGGAAACATCCCAGACATCTCTCTGTGGAATGAGAATGTGAACATTGACCTTATTTGTAATCTCAGTGGGCTGTACACAGCCACACCGAGGTGTCATGTCAACCACAGAAGCTTATCGATCTGCTCACACAGCTCCTTTTTCTTTCAGTGGTCAGTCTTTTACCAGGTATGCACTATATCAGACTCATGTTAGCGGCCAGTCAGTATCTAGTGACAAGACTTACGTCTTAGTATCTTTTGTCGGTAGGTAATGGAGGCGATATAGAGTGCATGTTTTAACAGAAAAGAAAGATGAATAATGAAATGACAATGTCCTAAATTTATGATTAAAAAAATATTTTTTTAGGGCTCTGTTTTATCTACATAAAGACATGACTGAAACTTGTAACTACTGTTGTATTAATTTCTCTTAACCCTTAAAGATCCATGACTATTTTTGTCACAACTTCCAAAAGATTTTTTTGTCATTCCCAAGTGATTTATCACCATTATTATAATATTATCCTCTGCATTTTGCATGTTTCAGTGAAAATCAGCTATTTCCTATATTTAATTTACTAAAAATGTAAATGTTCATCAAACCTCAGAGTAAATTCAAAGGAAAAAGTTACCTTTTCCATAAGATATATCATCAACCAAACATAAAATCAAGTGTCTGAAGCCACTGTTGATTGTCAAACTCCATGGGTTTTATTAGTGAATCAATGTTGTAGAAGATGATGGTGTTTCCATGTTCACTATGGAGTCTCTGAAGATCCAAATGGGTCAAATCTGATGCCACTGAAAGGTTGAGGAACTATACTTGGCTTGAATTATTTACATGTATTGACAGGATTAGTGGATCAACAGTTATTAAACATTTTAGATCAGTAGATGCTTTTGGTCAGCATGGATGTTTGGGTCTTTCTGGATTAAATGTGAGGAGTCACTTTGCTCTTCATTACATTTCAAAGTATATTTGCCCATGTAATTTTCATAAACTACTTAATGGTTATTGACACAAATTGACTACTGTATATCACCAATCTAAGCTATTATTCTAAATATAAATGTAATCTAATCTAAACCATTTATCATTGTTATTTATTAAATTCTTGATTTTGACATGTTCATGATGCAGTCTACATTTTCCTCTTTCAGGGTGATTAAAACCTTTCATCACAACGTTGGCCGGTGTTCTGTAGTAACAACCAGCTCGCACTACTTGATCAATTAATCTTCAGTCTATAAAGTATCATATAAGGTCAGGAGTTTGCATATTGCACAAAATGCTCAGTTTACCCAACCAACGATCCAAAATGTAAATTAGACCCTGTATTTGAAATGTGCATGGACAATTTTGTGCCTCAAATGTTTTTTTCTGGCTATTGTTGAAAATTGAGTCATGAGGTTTTTATTTTTTGTTTTAACCACAGGCTTTATTGATTTTTTTTTTCTCCTTTTGTTTTTCATACACTCTGCTTCTGTCCTTAATGAACAGCTGAGTCCTTCTTACACATCAACATTTTACATTTATGACCCACTAAGGTTTTTTTAAGTCTTAAAAAATGCTTTTCAGCATTCCTTAGAAACGCATGGAAAACCTCAAGAAGCAGATCTTGGGAAAACAAAATATGTACCTGTGCCTAAACTGTTTTGCCATGTAGTTATTAAATCAGCATATGACTTTCATCACAAAGTTTTTTTCAAATTTGTAAAACCAGAGTGATATTCTAATTATCACTAATCCATTAGTCTTTCCATGTTTATGCCCCTGAATCACTTCCCTCACGGTGAACAACTTTGAAGATGACTGTCATAAAGACAGTCTGCTTTTTTACATAAACTGAAAACGTCACTCGGGCCTTTTTGGAAATTTTGTCACAAAGTGACACCTCCATCCACCGTTTATACTCATTCTTTAAAACAACCTGTATAATTTTACGTTGTAGCGATCTGGCTCGTTTTCTTGCCAAATCTGTGAGAAACCACTTTCGCTTGGTCCTTGCATGGAATTTCCTTTCCTACAATGCACTCCGTGACAAAATTTCCGAAAAGGCCCGAGTGACATTCAGTTTGACCAAAGCCCATGCAACAGAGACAGTTACAGCTGCTGATGGCATGGTGAATTATTTTGGAAACAAAGTTGTCGCATCTGTTTATAGCAGCATTGATGACTGCTGATGATGTAACAGGTCTTGAAGGGTTGTCTCATTTCATAGGGCAATGTTTTAATCCCTACCCCCTGCAACTCTGTTACAAGGGGTAGTACCAAGTGCAAGGCGTAGGGGTAAGGGGAGGGCGAACTGAGGTGAATTGAGATTGAGCCTTTATAACCATTGTACACCCCTTAGACAATACCTTGAAGAGTTGCATAATGAATCTGTTCACACACAATCACAATTTATTCTGCATAAACTTGAATGCATAAACTTATCTCAGTGTGGTAAAGAAATATCAGCAGCATTGCATATGGTGTAAAAAATGATGTATCTAAGTAAAGTATCACACTGTTCTATGAACATTAACCCTGGTCATGGCTGTGATGTTTTACTGATACATGTCTGCAGGAGAATGAATGATTGACCACCTTTAGAGTCTAAGAACCGTCCTATCTTTGTGTCAAATAGGATTGTCTCTAACATTCATTCTGTGTGTCTTCTCTGTGCAGTTTTGGTAAACAGCTGGGGGGCAGACGAGGCTGTGAATGCATCACTTTGGAGCCGTCAGAAATGATTGTGGTAAGTGTCACCGCTGCTGTCCTCTCCCTGCGTCTCGGTGTCCGTCTTTGTGTCTTGTGTGGGATTTCCTTCGTATCCTCTCACCTCCACCATCACTGTGCTTTGATGCTGCTCCTGTTGTTCTGGGTTTATTTGATGTCCACTTCATGCTCTTTTCTCGTTCTGTTCTCTTGTTCAGCCTTTATCTCTTTCATCTCGTTCCTCCTTTTCTACCTTCACATCTTTTTGTTTCTACCTCCCTTTTGCCTCAGCTTTTTCAATATGAAGTTGGTAACAATTCTATTATACAACCAAATCAGAAATGTAAAAAAACACAAAATATTCAACTACAAAATATATTGTATTTGTCATGTCTGCTAAATCAGAGCAGCCTGACACTTCATGCAATTGCTTGTCTGAAAAATAAATAAATAAATGTATGTGAAAAGTTCATGGGACCTAGCCAAAATAAATAAATAAATAAATAAATAAAATAAATAAATAAATAAATTAATTAATTAATTAATATTAAATTAAATTAAATTAAATTAACTAAATGTTTGTCCAAAACAGCTCTCTCTTATAAATGAGACTGCCTGTCTCAATGGGACTACCTGTAATAAATAAAGGTTGAATAAAATAAGAAAAAAGAAAACAGTACTTTAAAATTGATAAAATTCCTTTTTTTTTTTTTAAAGTTAATTTCATCATGTTTGTGTAGTCTAAGCCACACAGAGTGACATTTTTGTTTCTGAGCTTTTTAAGATAAATACTTAAAACTGCAAGAAAATATAAAATAAAATCCAGTATTAATAAATTAAGTGATAGGCATGTCATGTAATATCAACACTTTTGAATAAATTTAACATGATCTGTTGGCTAAATATATTGTCAGAAATGTACGTATTTTCATCTTTTAGGAATATATGTGTATTTACAGAACCTGATAACTTCCAGATGTGGAAGTCAGTGTTCACTGTATATTTTAGCCCAATCCTATGAAAAAGTGGTGAGGTTTAGAATATGCATAGTAAAGAACTAAAGAAGTAATTGGAGCAGACCTTTGCGATTTTACAAGGTTTTATTAATTTAATAGAACTTTTAACATGATGTGAGTAAACGGATGAGAATTGAGAGGATGACCTCAAGTTTTTCTGCAACACTGTTGTCATGGTGTTGAGGATGAAATGGTCCAAAGCTTGAATTCGAAACAATGCCGGAAACAAGAGCAGTAACCTGAAATGTCCTTTGCAACATGGGCATAAATTCCAGCAACACCATGTATATTTTCCCCCTTTTCCCAGTTTTTTTTTCCCAGTGAGGAAATAGATAAAAAAATCAGGGTGTATAATGGCATTGATATAAATAAAATATTCTTAGTTCCCATCCCTGGTTAACAAGGAAGGTCTAAAGTGAAAGAATGACCGTAGATATCATTTCACAGATGTTAAAACAGCAAAATTTACACAGTAAAATTGAAACCAAAACACAGACACATTTGACAGAGGTAATTAATGAATTATCTTGGTCATAATATTTTCACGATGAGTCTTAAATGTTCCTGAACTACGTAACCCTCCAGTGCCTAGGCATCTTCATTATAACTTGTTAAAGTTTTGACTGTATTTGACACATACTGCAGTGTCTCTGTCCATCTCCACAAGGTTGCAGTGCTTACAAAGTCTCTCCCTGTGTCTCTGTTGTCTTTCCTGCTTCTTCTGAAGTCCCCCGTGACTTTCATTGTCTGAGGGAGGGATCAGACAGTATGAGACAGGATAAGCAGTAGTTTACACCCAGAAGCAGTAGGTAGCAGCGATTCTTCTCATGCAAAAAAACCCAAACAACTAAAACACTGCAGATTTGACCTGTTGGCCAAACATTATCATCATCCTGTCATGTTGAAGTGAATCGGCTAATGCAGAGTTCCTGGTAAGCCGTTGTACAGATTGTTGTAAGGAAGTGTTTTTTTTTTTTTTTTTTGTCTTGAGACCATAGCTGAAAATTATATAACTGTCATTACTGTAGGCAAGGAAACAGTGATGAAACCTTATCATTTATACACAGACACAGTCATTCTCTTCACTGTCAGTCAAAATGAGGCAATAATGCGCAAGATTTCTCATGTTTTACCACTTGTCACTGATTGGTAAAACACAATTAGGAGTTCTCTTTTTTCTTTCATATTTGGTGCTGGAGGCAGTTCTGTACTGGGAAATATCCCCTAGTGTAGAGGAAATGGTGTTTCCTCTAAATCTAAAGGAGGAAACAGAGCCTCTGTTGCAGAAACCTTCTGTTTGCATATCCAGCTAATAATTAACTGAGTAGTTAGCTTACATAATCAGCAGCTTAGATAAAAAAAAAAAAATAAAAACCCCCCCCCAAAAAACTAGAATTCAGACATGAAATAGAGCATCCTATACTGCAGTAGTTCCCAACCCTGGTCCTCGAGGACCCCTATCCTGCATGTTTTAGATGTTTCCCTCCTCCAACACACCTGACAGTCATTATCAGTCTTCTGCAGAGCTTGATGATAAGCTGATCATTTGAATCAGGTGTGTTGGGAGAGAGATACATCTAAAACATGCAGGATAGGGGTCCTTGAGGACCAGGGTTGGGAACCACTGCTATACTGTATAGGACTTATTATTTCCCAGTTTTACTGAATATTGGATTGTGATCAATGATTAGATCCTATCATCTGTTTGGTTTCCATAATGGATCGCTGTGATGCCATATGCAGAGGCACCTGTAGATTCTAATGGACTGTTTTATGTAACAGAAGCAATGAAACCAGTCAGATAATTTTATATTTTTACAACATTTTGTGTCACATTATTGACTTAGCTACCCCTCTACTGTTTTGGACTGAAAGCTACTAGAATTTTTCTGTACTATAGTTAGATTTTTACTTTTCCTAATTATATCAATTATGTAAAATGTTTTAGGCATACCTTATAATGAGAGGAAACACCCAGGTTTGTGTGGTTTGTTCAGGTCATTTGCTCAAAACTGAGAAATCAGAAGCGTTAGAGTCTCAGTGGATTAACAGTTGAATGGTGGTAGCTAAAGTGTTAACAAGAGGAAAGTACATTTTCAGTCAAGTAGCCTAGTTGTAGCAGCTAAATAGTGTTAAGATCAGCAGCAAAGAAAAAAACTCAGACTGGTGTCATCGTGGAGTTTCTTTGTAATGAACTTTTGCACAGCTATGACATGGTAATAAAGAAGCATGTCTCCAAACTTTTGTGTTTTCCATTTTCTTTCCAGTCTTCAGCTCACCAGCCGATAAATCGTTAGCTATTGTGAAGGCGTTGTCTTTGTCATAGTCGTCTTTGTCGTCGTCATCTTCATTCATTTCAAATTTTAGATATAGCTTCCTTGGGACAATGTCCTTAAAGTTTGTTCACAGTTTTGAGAAATCATGATTTTTGTATTTTTTTTAAACGTATGTTTGAAATATTACAAATTTGCCTTTACTTATAATGGACCATATTCTGATGGCTTACAACATGGAAATGGTTACAGATATCAATATAGTTACTACAGAGCACTGATAGGAAGTCGTATATGGATTTTCATTTAATTAGTTGACTTCTCCTCCAGTGAAAGTATCACCCACTTCTATTGAGAGATTGATCTCCTGCATCACGAGCACAGGACTCCAATATAGCAGCAGAACCTGACAACCACACACATTTAACTTGGTATTGATTCTTGATGGACATACTGGTGAGATACAGGGCCATTGGTCCTGTTTTTATTTTTGTGCTGTTTGTGTGCTAGTATGGATATCTTTAATCTTCACTAAATCATCTAAAGGCATTCCAGAGTATAATATCTCACTAATGTGTATGAATGAAACATTCAGATCTAGGGAGTGAAGACACCCCAACCAATTTTTGGCAGTTGGACGTCATCAGGCAGTCTGGCAAGGTTGAGGACATCAGTCTGTTTGGTGTGTTCTGTGGAAATGGCCGTCGTTAATGCCATCGCCATTCTTTTCAGCTGATTCAACATGTGTAATCGGCCATTACCCTGTCATTCAGTCTGACTAATCTGATTGGTGGAGGGATAGCCCATGACTAGCAATCAGTGAACGAGAAGACCGGAATGCTTCTTCTTCCACAAGAAGAAGCCCAAGATGCTGACAACGCTAGTATCTTCTTATTACCAGCATCCTTTCAACGAGTACAACAATCCTTCTTGACTACTCAACACTCTCTGCTGACAATGACTGACAACAGCGAGCTCTGAATTTGGTCTAGAGAGATGTTCAGCCATTTTTGTTTTTTCGTTATTTAGGCCCCAATAGCGCTGCCTGCTGTTATGGAGACGTCATGTCTCGTGCAAGCGCAGAATGTATTCACAAGTCAGTAGTCAATTTGGTGTGTTCTTCGCACTTTTTTGACTGCATCAGGGGAGACGGGAAATGACTGATCAGTTGGGCTACCTTTTCTGGCGACGATCGGTAGTTGATTTGGGGTGTCTTCGCCTTAAGAAGCCTTTAGGCTTGTGTTTGTCCAGTTCCTGATGTTCCACACTGAGAGTCACATCAGGACATACTGTCTCAGCAGAACAGACTTGTTTTCAGGGTCTTGGAAAAGTTTTTGCATTAAAAAAGGGCTTAAATGGCAAGGTGTCGCCCAAGCAAAGAGCTTAATCCTTAAGTGCTCCTGTGGGTCCACTCAGTGGGTATTGCTTGGGTACAACAGAGGGGTGATATGGCTGAAAATCTCACATGTGACATTGTAGACGCTCTGAGAGGCAGGAACTCTCAGTTCACATTTGGCTTCAGCTGGCTGACTTACTCAGGGAATAAAGGAACAAATCAATTTGAATTAAAGGAAATTGCAGTTTGTGGCTGAGGTAATAAAATAGATGAGAATTAAACCTGCTGGAGGTTCTTTTAAATTGTCCACTGTGTATCCTCCTGGAAGCACTGAACGTGTTGGTGATGATGAGGGGAGGGAGAAAAGATAAAATGGATCAGCTGATCTGAGCCTCAAGGAAAACATGAGGTGTTTTTCTGTCTGTTTGTAAGTATCCACATGAGTTCTCGCTCTGTTTTTCTGTCCCCTTTTTTGTGCTCTCTATCTGTAGAGGATGAAATTTGATTGCATAGAGGCAGCTCTAGGCAGTTTCTACAGTGTATGATCTTTGATGTTTTGACCATCTGAAACACTGAGGAACTGAACACAAGCCTGTTGTTTTCTTTGTGGTGTTAAGTATGCGATAGAACTAAATTATGCACATTATTATGGGAGTATTCTGACTTTTCACCCAATGACTTGAATATCTCTGTTCAGTAAGAGTTCATTTTGACTGATTCTGATTACAGTATCTCAGGAATGCCTCATATAATTTTTTGTTTTTCAAATCTGGGTTGGACACAAAGTTTAAAGGTAATGGTTGCTAATTAAAAAACTAACGGTTGGTTAAGATAAAAAGTTTGCCAGTAATTGTGACAATTGCATAGACAGATTATGACGCAAGTGTCGTGGATGCATCTGATTGACCTTGTCAACTGTAAACTAGACTGTGATGGCTGATGGCCAATAGTTGGTATATAAATAGAATTACTGGCTTTGATGAAAAGTAATCGCTCAAAGAATCAAAATCAAGCAGAGTTGCCTTATAGATAGTATTTTGTTAATGTAGATAAGATAACATTCCAGCAGTGTCCCTTTTCTTTAAGGATACAGATACAGATTAACTTTATTGATCTCCAGGGGGAAACTCACATTAGGCAGTTATATCAGCTGATTAATCTATTGTTTTTAGATTATTATTATATCAGTCTTTTTAAAATCAAATGACCTATAGTCAGTAGTAAATATACACGTTGACCTTGACACCAATTTTTGATCAACATCATAATTTTGTATCACCAACATATTTCCATACTGCTGACATTGCTCATCTTTTTGCTGCAACATACAGTATAGGCCTTTCCTGTTTTTTTCTCTTCCCCCTGTGATTGCCTGCTTTAATTATTTGATAATTGTTTATTAATGATGTGAATGGTGGATTACTGTGCATACATATCCACCCCGAACCAACTCTGTATCAAAGGACCCTTAAATCATAGTACGTTGAATCACAAACACTTCTTGAAGTCATGGAAAATGTAGGTTCGTCATGCAACAGTGAAACAAACAAAACAGTTGTACCATGAAGTATTTGAGTTCAGTTGAATTCTTAATAACTCGACATGGCACATCCTGCAGAGTGACCATCGCATATCCACTTTTTGCAGTGAAAGTGCTGAATATATTTTGCTGCTCTTCCTCATCTGTGAATGCATAATTGTAAGCAGGTGTTCATATGATCTGCTCCTCCCCAGGCTTTGTGTTATCACGTCAGGCCACTAATAACTGATGATAACGTTGCTTGTGTCCCCATGAAAAGAATCATCACATTGCATTTTGCATCTTCATAATGGAAGCTTTCACAGCTGCTATCAGATGACTTTACCCTCGAAAGATTCCTCTGGTGCACTTCAATTAATGCATGGTACATTTCAGGTCATTTTGTATAAAAGAAAAGGGAGATGATCTCCGTCGTTGGCTTTGATAGTAATGGCAACGAAGACAAAGAACAGTGACAAATGTCCGTCCCAGGGGAGTAAGGGTGGTGGGGGTGGGGCTATTACAGATCATGCCCTCAAAAAAATAAAGTGAGCCATTGTAACAGACTACTGTCAAATATATGCATACTTGCACACACAGCAGAGGGACCGTGGTCTAGACACACTGCATTGCAACCAATCAGCTAATTAGGGCCATGGGAATAGTAGGGGGAGTGTAATATGAGGCGGTCGTCATGACGCTGGTCACAGGATGGACAGGAGTGACATTCACAGACTCACAGGGCGGGGCTGCTTTTGGAGGGTAAATATGTGTGTGTGTGTGTGTGTGTGTGTGTGTAAGGAGTGGAGAGGAATGAAGGGAAGTAAATTGCAAAAATGGTAGAGTACTCACACCAGAAAGACAGATGACAATCTTTTGAGGTAGAATTATAATATGTAAAAAAAGAATAGAATCAAAATAGTTTCTCTCGTCTTTTAAAATGTATGAAAGTTACAACTAAACTACATATAGTGTTGGAGGGCTTAAGCTGCATGTGATGGTCTTTGTTGAGCTTGTATTAACGACAAACAACTTGATATTTTTGCATCTTTTAGGGCCAATAGACAAGAACAAAAGAAAGAAGGAGCTCATAAATAAACATTATCTAAACATCCTCTTCAATTATGGTCAGTCTGCCATAGTCTAGTTTGTTGTGCCATTGGTTCATTATGAACCTGAAAATATATTTACACATCTCAAATATGATGATTTAAAAAAAAATTAAGTGTTTTGCACCATTTCTTTAAACAGTAAGTATCTGTAAAGTATCTGGAGTTCTGCACCCACAGTAGCTCACAGAAGTACTTTAGCTTTTCAGTGTCTCAAGTCATTATGTCATAAATGGCAGCATAAAAACACAAACTCCTGCAGCTTAAAATGAACTACGTGCCTGAACACTAGTGCAACCATAATCTGAAGAAACTTTCTCAGCTCATGAACAGAAATAACAGAAGTGTGGTGTCTCCCCAGGACCCGAATTGACAGAAATACAGTCAGAATCATCCCAATGTTTACATTTTTGCTGGCTTTTCCACTGTCAAATCAATGCTCACAGCAACTGAGATGGACATACCAGTGAAGAAAAACAGCAGATCTTTTACTAAATTAAAAATAGAAATATTTATAAACTCTCCGTTGCATAAAAATATTGAAAATGTACTTAAGTACTTTAAAATGTACGTTAAAGTATAATAAATAAAAATACTCTTTGAGCAAAATGACACCTTTTCAAGGTGTTATTATATAATATTACATTATTGTGCTTATTAAGTATTTTATTAAAATACACGTAAGGGCATTTGAATGGTATAGTTTGTTAATGTGGAGTAAATGTTAAACAGTTATGATACCTGTGTTGTACTGTACTAAAAGCAACAAGTAGAGATTAAGTGTCAAATGTACACCATTTCCTCTAAAGTGTAATAGAGTAGTAGTGTAAAATGGGAATACACTAGTTAAGTACAAATGTGTCAGATTCAGTTGAGTAACTGGAATTGAAAAAAATAATTCGACATAACACATTATTTTAATCAATTTCATGTTTTTTGGGTCCTGACTCCATGTTTGTAAAAGGCAGCTCTAAAGAATCACTATAACTGGATTCACTGGCAATATTAATGCTACAAACAACCCATAATGCATCACATTTCATTGATCCTAATGAACTAAATATTAGTGGATTAGTTCTGAGTTTGGACTGCACTGTTATTTATAGATCTTCTGTTCATGACACAATTTGTATGATTCCACTGAAAAGCAGATCATGTGACACATGTAGATCAGTCAGTCACACACAGATTTCAATTAGCAGATGACTACAGGAAATACGGTCACATTACAACCATGACCAGCAGTCAGAAACACAGAAAAACAGAAGGGCAAAGCAGAACTGAGGTCAGCTGTGCTCCCGAGATACAGCCAATAAGAATAGTGTTCAGCGGAGCGGCTAAAGAGGCTCATACACGCTGAGATAACGGCTCAAAGAATGAGAGGAGAGATGCTTATATGGTCACAGGACAGACATGAAAGTGCAAGACTTTCTAACCTCCCCCTCAGAATGTCTTGTGTATAACTTCCATTCAGTCTCATGAGGCTCATTAAAACCACATAGGATGACTTTTTTTTTCCGCCTGGAAATGGCACATTGATTCCAACCGGTTTTACAACTATTAACTGGGGATTTTACAGTTCAACTATCCCTCGTGCTGTTGTTTGAGACTCAGTGCCAGTTCCAACTAAACTACCCACAATACAGTAGTTATTCTGTATGTTATAGCAGAACTCCCTCTTCACAGGGTTGTTACTCTGTTTTTTACAGCCCATAGGAGGATCGAGTCCCATTTCTTGCAGTGACAGAAAATCTTTGACTTCATCTTCTGTTTATTTGAACAATGTTTTTGATATTTCGCAGCTTTGTCTCCATTCAAATAGTTCAGGAGGTTTTGGCTTCGAGACATAAAATCGTAAAACATTTTACGGTTTTATATTTGAAGGAATACACAAAGGAAGAACAAACATCAGCATCTCTTTGTGTTTGGCACATTCTGCTTCCCTCTTGACATAAGCAAAAGCCAAATCTCTTAATAAGTCTGTTAATTGCATATTTATGACATCTGTGAAAACACAAGAGTGGCTTAAGGTGTAACATGCAATGACCTTTTAAAAACTAGTCCTGAGAGTGTACACTATAAGACTAAAACACTGTATATTAGTCTGAACATAATCAGAGTTGAAGTTTGCTTGGGTTAGAGGTTCCATAGATCCATAGGTCAGATGTCTAAAATACAACGGTGCCAATGATTGGCTTTAGAATATCTTAAATACAATTTGGACAAGTCCTCAAATCAAATAGTTTGTAAAGTTAACGTTAATGAAGTTCTGTCTAGCTTCTAATTGTTCCCAACTTGTGGCTGTTAATATTACTGTTATCCGATATTGGAAAGTGTACATTCAATGAGAAGAAAGAATAACATTATGTTGCTAGCAAAGCAATGTCATGTACTTCTCCGACTGATTTACCTTCATAAACTTCATTTTTTGCTTATATATGGATGTGAAATTGCATCTGAAATGGTCTAAAGGTGCGGTCTGTAATATTTAGTAACATTGCACTCACTCTCAACTAAGGTGACCACAAAAATTGCCAATTAGTTTGTTTGTATTGTCCATTCTGGTCTTTATGTTTAGGGGGAGATTACCTCTGGTCCACATTAAAACGTAGTAGGTGACAGTAATCTAAATGGAAGATTCCACCACCTATTGCACGGTGGACTGTGAAGGTGGTGTCTGCAGATGTGGAGGGCTCATTCTAAGGTAATGAAAAGAGTTATTCTTTTTTGTATGATACACGTATACAAAAGAAAACACAAGTGTGAAATCTGTGTTCCATTTCTGCAATTAGATCTTCCTAAATCTGTCACATTGGAGCCTAAAGATGTCTTAAAAGGTCTTATATTTAACTTGTTGAAAGCTGTAGAAACCCCCAGTGGCATCTGTAGCAGGAATCATTAATATGGGCTACTGTAATGGGTTTGTGTTTAGTAAAGTTATCATACCATGGATGAAATATATCTCTTGTTGGTTTGTTTGTTTATACTGGGTCAGAATCCAGTATGGATCCATAAAAGAAGTTGATATTACAGTCTAGGCCTGAGAGGATGGACTACAGGCAGTGACTTTCTCATCTGGCAGACAGACACAGGACACACTTTAATGACTCTAAATGATCTTATTACCAGCCCAGCCTTAGTGAAATGTGTTTCTAAACCCCAGCATTAACAGTTCCACAGCTGTTACGTGAGGACCCTAGTTCCACATACTGCAGACATGTATGTAGATGGAGTAATGGGGAGACAGAGCATCCTCACCCCCTCACACGGTCATACTCCTGCAGGGGCTAGTTTCAGGAAAATGTTTCTTTTCAATATTATTCAGCCTCACTCAAATTCACACCTTCATAAAAATATAGTTTGACTTATTTTAGGCCTAAAAAAACTAAGAATAAAAGCCTTCAGTTAAACCAAAGATGATTTATCTTAAGGTGGAAGATTCCTGTGCATCTATTTTAACGATAATAAAAACCTATCTAATCAGCCTCTGCACTGTGGGCCAGTGGTGTCGGTTCTTTGGTGTCACTCAGTGTTTACAAGTAGCTTTGTTGTACTGCAAAGAAGAAGAAAGTTCAGTTTCAGTGCAAGATAACATGAAAAACATATACTTGAAAACAAAATATGACTTCATTTGCAGAAAAGAGACTTTAAAGTGTACCTGCACTGGTCATGCTGACAACATTAATTGTTCTTTGTGTATTACTTATAAGCAAGAGAGGTGTAAATTCAGTGAAAAGTCACCTTAAATGCACCACACTGGACCTTTTTATTGTATTAGTTACTGGCGGGGGCACAACCTATGGGGAACAGCCATTATAGGATGTAAGTGACGTACCCACATTGTTTCCGGATGATGAGTGTGAGTAAACAAACTTCCCATTGGTCCTATTTTTTCACATTTGTATATTAATATTAAACAATTATATACAAAAAAAATGAGACAAAAATGTAAAAGGAAATGTAAAGTGTGCTAAACCTTGTGTCATACAAAGTCATGTAATTTCCTGACATAAAAAGAATAAATGTATTCAATAAAACCAAAGCCAAAAGCAGTTAAAGATGTTTTACATACTTTTAGACTTTGGTCATTTGTAACGTAATCATGTTGTTGACTTGTTTAACGTTATCCAATGGAAAAAGAAAACAAATTCCTCCGTCAACAACGGTCCAGCTCAAAAAGACCATTGGGAATGAATTGTATGGCCGGAATTCGTGTGCTCTGCTGTTTTGTGTTTTTTTCTTTCTGCACGGAGCAGAGGATATTTGTGTATTTACGGTTTCCTGGAGGAAACTGTGGGCTCAGTGTATGCTCTGGGCATGTGTCAGACTGAGAGAGAACGCTGTGGTGAGCATGTGAGTAAGACTGTGACTATGCAACGTGTTGAGCAGCTGAACTATTCTCTTGAACTCCTCGTCCATCAGAAAAGGATAACTCCAACTTTGAACAAGACCGACGGGGACATACTGTTTTTTCTGTCCTCATTGTCCATGTATTTGTTTTTCTCTTTTAAATCGATTCTTTTTTCTTCTCTTTGTTCTGGATGTTTGTCTCAAAGGATGTAATGCTACTGGATCCCGCAGGATTTTGGACCTTTTTTTAAAACTTGGACTCAACACTTCTATTCAGCTTTTCTTTAGAAGTGTTTCCCCTTTGTTTATGCCCCCCCTCTCCCTTGGCATTTCCTACTTTTATGTGTTTTTTCTGACCCTGTCATTGCATCCAAATGAGTGTGTTGCGCTGGCACCGGCTTTCTATGCTATGGAAGAACTGGATGTTCAACCAAGAGCCTGTAGAGGAGCAGGATCAGATCTCAGAACCTCCAGAACATGTAGATGACCTCCAGAAAAAAGAGGGAAACACATTTAAGGATCTTAAAGCTGAACTTAAGTCCCAAAACTTGGATAGTAGTGACCAGAAGACAGGAAGTGACAAACAAAACTTGGAGCTTAAGAACCGCAACTCGTTAAATACAATCCAAAAGTCAGAACTGCTGAAACGTAGCAGCTCTGAGCCGTTCTCCCAGGACTCAAAATGGGAAACTGAGTCAAACACTTGTCACCGACCCGAAGGTTTTGGGTGCAGTCATCGCAGAAGCTGCTGTTCTGAGGACGGGTTTGACTTTTCATTGCAGGTGGATAACGGCAGTGAGGGGGACGATAGCTTCTTACAGAGGGAGGGATCGCAGCGGAGGTCCAGACGGCGCTTCAGGAGGGTCAATCCAAGGGGAGAGCGGGAACTCATCACAGATGGACAAGAACCTGCCGCCTACAACACGGTAAGAACAAGGCTTATGTCAGAACCTGGGTTTGAGGAAACTGCAATTATTGAGGTATTTTTATGCTGCATATTCATGAAACGTTGTAAATGTTTTCTTCAAAGTATCAGGTGAAGTTTCAGTTAGTAGAGTTCGAGAGCTTCTTTTTCTGCCTGTGTACCATCAGCACCTATAAAGTTTATTGTAGTCATTTGTCAAATGTCAGCTTATTGTGTTAGATAATAAATGTGGAGATGAAGTAGGTTTAAAATGACAGTGCAAACATTGAAGTGGTTCTGTGAACATCTTTAAATGTTTTTCAGAGTTAAGAGTAGGCCACACAATATTGACAAAAAATGTTACATTTTGATATGGTTATCCTCATAGCATAATTACCAAAGTCAAATTTTTTCAGGTAGTAGCCAGTGATGCAAATTGGATCACCAGTTTTAGGAGATTAAAACTACACAGCTATCACAATTTGGCAAAAAACATGACTTTGGCAATTATGCTATGATGCTAACAATATACAGTATATATCTTTATATAATGAACATATACACTATGATTCAAACACATGATGACTTTACTTCATCAGTGTTACAAATTCCCACAGGCTAAAGGTTCAACATGTAAGATGTATATGTGCTAATGTGAGTTTTGTGTTTGAATCTGTGTTTCTTTGACATACGTGAACACTGCCTCTAAGCTAATGGTAGCTAGTGTTGCTATTGTAGAAGAGCTGAACAGAGGCAGAAAAGAGGAAGTTAATATGAGGATTGTGAGGAGAAAAACAACCTGGTCTGATTCGAAGCTTAATATCGACACTTTCAAAAACGTCACCCAAACACACGAGCACAGTCATCTTGAACCTTTAATGTAGACTAACCAAATACGTTTACTGCTGACAGACTCTAAAAAAATCACTATAAACTGACTTAGTCTAGCAATGCCAATGCTACACCAACCATAATGGAGTGCTCTCTGTAAAATGCTGTTTTGTCTGGTATTCATTCCACTTAAAATCAAAGTCAAGTTTATTTATATAGCATATTCACAATGCAAAGTGCCCAAAGTGCTGTACAAAGATATAGATAAAAATAAAAGATATAGTAAAACTAATGACAAAATATATGGATATCAAAGATAAAATATACTAAAACTGATAAAACAGATACATGGTAATATAATAAATAGTATCTAAAAACACAACCAGAAGATAAAATAAATAAAAGTCACACACTTGTATTAAAAGCCAGTGCAAATAGCTGCGTCTTTAAAGATTTTAAGTGCTCAATGGACTGTACATATGTGACATGATGGGGCAGAGTGTTCCAGAACCTTGAAACTGAAAGTGAATCTGTGAAAGGAATAAAGCAAGAAAAGTAGAACTCTATTACAGCTAAGACCAGAACCTTAAAAAAAATGACACAGGTTGCATTTGATAATCGCAGTCTCATAGTTATTTATTAGATCCCATGTAGAAAAAGTCACAATACATCAAGTTTATTCAAAGTATTGCCCAGCTCTTGTTCACAGGAGAGAGAAAAAACAAAAACACTGCTACATCACTTACATTTGATCTAAATAGGACATTTTATTCGGTAAGAAAGTAGGTCTCTCAAGTCCAATTCCTAGTGTGTCAGGGTGAATTTTGTTGAGAGGAGACGTACTGAAACTACTGTGAGCGCCTTTTTGTCAAGTTGAGTTTCCCTCCCTCTGATAGGATCACCGGGGCCACCACTGTGTCAGTTACAGCTTCTACTAATCGCCAGCTGCCACGCTTTGCCACACATACTCACAATCACGAAAGACACACATGCAGACACAAACATCAACATTTGGCTAACACACACACACCTACACACACACACACACACACACACACACACACAC
>JAPQRP010000007.1:4640447-4657888 GCA_037367295.1 Apogon hyalosoma | reverse complement strand
ATGCAGACACAAACATCAACATTTGGCTAACACACACACACCTACACACACACACACACACACACACACACACACACTCTCACCACTCATGCAAAACTCCCCAGGGTGTTACAAAGGGGCTTAATGGAGAGCTTAAAGTGTCGTCTGCCCACCCTACCTGCCTCTCTGGTCTCTTGGTGATTGTTCCACTTTTTTAAATTACATTTGTAGCCTTCAGCGTCGCCGAATCCCACCCCATTCTTCTCTGTGGCTGCACTTATTATGTAAAGGCAAAGCAGTCTGAAGTGCTAGCGCAGCATTACGAACAGGACAAACACAAATGGAGCTTTGTGAATGTGCTGAAAGTACAGAGAAATAAATGAGTTTTACATCAAATTGGAACAAGATTGGAGATGGGGCATTTGGCTATAGACACCTGTGTTGAAAAGAAAACACGAGACGTTATAAGATTCATTTAACTCGGGCCGTTCACTACATGCACACACATATTCAGCTTTGTAGAATATGACAATAGTTACAATTTATTATCCAGGTATTAGAGGCATTCTAGAAACATGAACTACATTCAACACATGGCTTATTGATTATGTGTGTAGAACACGAACCAACATGCCCAAACATTAAACCTTTCATGCATGAATTATGAGAACCTTAGTCCAGATTTTTTTCCTAAGTGTTTTTATTCCTTGTTAGGCATGAAAAAAAAAAACAAACTGCAATTGATTTTTTTTTTTAATGAATCTGTTTTTCACAAAGTTGAAAAATTGTCCATGCAGCTTGACACCAAAATTTTAACATTTGAAGCAAAGAAATGTAGATTTAACAAACCAATATACTGTGTGAAAACTAATCTGCTAATCTGGTGTTTTCTCACTTTACACTAAAACATGTTACTGCAGATCAAGTTTATCAAGAATAGTAAAGTTACAGGCATGTATGAATTGCAGCTGAAATACAGCCAGTGATGCATCGTGTCCAATTTAGTGGACATGGAATTTCCTCTAATATAAAATATGTAGAATTTTAATAATGATATTAATCCATAAATGTTACTTGATGGTAGCATATTTTTTCTATCCTCATGGGTGTCCTGTTATAGAAGAATTTACAAGATATTCCTGGGATGTTTAGCATTTCTGACTTCCTGTCATTCATCTTGGTTATGAGTAAAAAACAAAAAAAAGCACTTCCCATGACTGGCCCATAGGTGGCAGTGTATGGGATGGTGCACAAGCGTGTTGACTCATATGAAAGTAAAACAACAAACCCCATGAATATGCAAGAGAACAACTCTGAATAGATGAACACTGGAGTAACCACTATGTATGAAAGGGTTCATTCTTGATCAACAGGTTTGCAGACAAGGTCAAGTCTTGCCTGTCAAACTTTTCAAGAAGGTAGTTGAAGAAATGAAAGAGGGAGGTCACGTTCACACAGTCTAATGCTGGTGAAAAAACAACTACTACAGCTACTTTTCCATATTTTGATGTAAACTAAGCAGGAATCCCATTCATTTTCAGTAGCCATGTACAGTAAACAACCTAATAGCAAGATTCTTTGGAGTAAGGGCAAAAACTTGAATATTAAATGTGGTGATTCTGTTTGGTTCAGACAACTTTATTAATCCCACTGGGGGCAATTTGTGTGAATAGCTTGTACACATGAAAATACATACAACAACATGTAGAGACATGCTGAAAAAAGATTAGTAAGAAAAAATCACATAGAATAAGGAGGTCAGTGGTATAAACGTTACAAAACATTTAATAAATAATGTAATAAAAATAATTAAAGACTGAAACACTAAAGCAAATTCACCAGCATGAACATTTCCAGAAGAATACTTTGTGCTTACTGAATCATTTGTTGGATCTAAAAAGACGTCAATTGCCTTTGTTTTCCTCCTGTGTAATGATGTAGTTCAGACTTTGTCCTTAAATGTGAGGCTGTGAAATAAGCAAATAAATGAAAAGGAGGCTCTCAACAAAAGAATAATAGAAACTATAGAGCAGGGGAGTCAAACATGTGGCCCATGGGCCTGAACTGGCCCACCAAAGGTTCCAAAAACCCCACAGGATGAATTTGGGAGCGATGTTTACAATCAGGGATGTTGAACTCATTCAATTCAGGAGCCACATACAGACATACGTGATCTCAAGCAAAATACTAGCATAATAACCTATAAATATTGAGAACTACAAATTTTCTTCTTGGTTTATGTGTGTGTGTGTGGGGATTATATATATATATATATATATATATATATATATGTATAAAACATTACACTATGAAAATGTTTACATTTACAAACTATCCTTTAACAGTAAAATGTGAATAAACTGAACAAATATGAAAAACCTGAAATGTCTAAAGAAAATTTTAATGTATTTGTAGATCCACTGTGGTCTGTAAGTTGAGATAATAATAAGCTGAGACATAATATTGTAGAAATTGTTCTTATTTTACTTCCAAATTCCAAACTCTTTTTCTTATGAAATGTACTTTTTTTTCAGGTTATTCATTTTTTGTGGAAGGATAGTTTGGGAATGTAAATATTTTCACAATTTTTTGCTTTTTATTGCACTAAAACAAATAAGAACTTGGAGTCGTCATTATTTATAGATTGTTGTGTGATTATTTACTGGTCCGACCTGCTTGGAGAACAAATTGGTCTGAATTTGGCCCCTGAACTAAAATGAGTTTGACGTCCACTCAATAGAGGAGGATGAGACTGACGGAAAAGGGCCCTGACATGTTAAATTATTGCTTATTGTGAGAATTTACTGTGGATATGACATGGTAGGCTGTTGCTCGTGTAGTTTCTGCTGTCCCAACATCTATCTTATGTCTTTCTCTTTCTTTTTCATGTTTTTTCCAATGTTTCATCAGGATCATGTCAACAACCAGGTAGGACACAACATTCACATACATCTTTTCTTCATCTTCTCAGCTTGTGATACACTCACTAGTGTTGAGGATGTTCCTGGCATGTGTGTGTCACATGCTTACAGTGTATTTCCATATCAGTGAGTGTGTCTGTGCTCGTGTGCACGTTGTGTATGTGTGAGTCACTCCTGCTTAAAGCACCTGCTGTTTAGAAACAGTCAGTATTGGGAAAAATGGGTCATTTTGAGGCTGCCACACACATGCTCACACTGTGGGTGGCAAACAGGAAGAACTGGTATGTGTGTGTGTGTGTGTATGTGTGTGTGTGTGGGAGATAAACAGATGCATGCTGGGAACAACAACTGACTGGCAATCAAATGGACAGAGACAGGTTTGAGCTGACCCTTGACCTTTCAGGGCTTAATGCACATTAATAAAACTCATCTTTGAGCATAAAAGTGAAACCCTATATCTCTGATTATTTACTGTGTTATTCATGATTATGTTAAGTCTCAAAAGGCATTTTACCTACAGACATTTTGAAACCCAAGGCATCTTACATTTTACCCCATGAGTCTGTTACATGCAGCTCATCAAATGAGTAAACAGAAAAATAAACTGTTATTTACCAACCTGTATTTTGTTATTTCAGACCTGTCTTGGATTTCCTTATGAAGAAGAACAAAGCTACGTGGTTATGCAATTAATTTAACCATTGGAAAGCTATATTTATATTTAATCAGTTTGAGATTTTAGATATCCATGATAGTATTTTTCTTTAGCAGAGTTTTTTTTTTTTAACCTTTATTTAACCAGGTTGGTTCCATTGAGATGGGACATCTCTTTTTTAAGGGAGACCTGACCAAGACAGCAGCGAAACAGTCACATAATTACAGTTTTACAATTATAAAAGCATTTGCAAACACAGAAAAACACATATTTAACCAGTCAGAACATTTACACATCAACAGTCTTGATTTCAGAGTTTTAACACTGTCTTTAAGATCAGTCAAGGGAATCACAGTGTATTCTTATAATTAGCAACTTTGGGTAGTTTTGCCTTCACACTGCAGTTTTAGGAGTGAACTTCTACATCCTGTCATCATTATCTACATGTGCTGTTTCCCTGTTGAATATAGTGTAATATATATTATATAATAGATAGAAAATCATGCATCTGACATCAGCATTTTGTTACTTCAGCTTTATTTCTATTGTCACCTGTTTTTTTGTTTTTTTCTTAAATCTTTTTAATCTTTCTTGTTACTTGTTCAAAAGTTTGAACCACCCAAAGTGTGTTTTCACACTATAAACTAACCTAATTGTAATCTGGATCAGCTGTAACTAACAGATTTTGTACACATCAAACTGAAAAGAGGAAGGGGTGAAAGTGCCCTGAATGTTAACACTGATTAAGCTGCAGAGAAAAATCAGCTGATTTAGGAAGCATATTGTCTGTAAACATCATCCACAACCCACACTGACTTTTATCCAGATGCTGGTTTTCCCTTTTTGAGCAAAGGGGTTGGCTTTTGCCCTGATGTAATGGTAATAAGTAGATGTGACACAGACTGTATATTGAATAAACACACACTCAAAGAAAACTGTATTTCTGGCAGTGGATCAGAGGATGTTGTTTAGAGGCCTTATTGAGCCATAATAACATCAGTGATCCATTATCACTGGTCTGCACCACTGTCTCTCTCTGTCTTTGTCTTAATGGCTTGTGGGGAAGTGAATGAAGTTCCTAAAGCTATGAGTTGAGAGGAGAGTCCAAAATGTCGTGCAGGAATGGAAGGAAAAGGCACCACCTCTTAGATCATTTTTTCAGGTTGAGTTTTGAACTTGTATTGTATTGCATTGCTCCTTGTATTTTCATTATGACACTGTTTTCAGTTGATTGTCATTGATCCAGAAATGTGAGTGTTCTTCTAATAGGATGAGAGACTGGAAATCCTGTAGACCACTGGGATGCACTAATGACTCAGGGTCACATCACACATAGAAGCGCACAGCACTCATAGACAGTCAAATTACTTCATTTTCACCTCAGAGGCCTCACTGGTGTTTTGTTTGCCACTCACCGTATGGTTCTAGATAGATTAATGAAGCCATCACTGGATTTGGATCAAAATCTAGTTTGTCAAAAGAGATCTAAGTCTTGCTAAATTTTGACAGAATATCTTTTTCAGATTAAAGATCAGTTTAGGAAATAGTGATGTGTAGTGTGAATAGACACATGCAAATGTAGAACTCTCTTAAAAATTTCAGAGAAGCTCTGAATTTGCTGTATATTATTTAGATTAGATAGAACTTTATTGATCCTTTGGGCAGAGTCCTCAGGAAATTTAGGTTCCAATAGCAGCCGAATGTACACAAAAACACAGAATGTACTCCAAAAACACTGAATGTACACACACACACGAAATACCACAAGAAAAAACATCACAATAACTATACGAAACAGTAGTAAAACAAAACAGTATGTATGTATATGTATGTATAGTTTAATAATCACAGGATAAAAGTCATAATAAAGTGAGAACAGTGATAGTAGTTCCAACAACGATACATTAGTAATATAAATTCTGTATGTAAGTAATAGTAGTAGTAATAATAATAACATATTTGCTACATTTCAGCAGCTTCTATTCAGCTGTTTCGGTTCATCTGTAGATGAACTGTCAGATAGTAGAACAAGAACTTTTCGTTCTTATTCTGCAAGCAAGCTATTGAAAGCTCAAATACGCAATACTCAAAAATAAAACTCTGTCGTGACTATTCAGATGAAGTCTAATCCAAGTAACTCCATTCATCTTGAGCAGGTGTGCTGAAGTATGCAGAGCATGAAGCAGCATCCTTGCTGTAGGCTTCGAGCAGGCGAGTGCTGGTACACACCGGAAACACCTCAGCCTCTTGCAGTGACTGTGGTTAGCTAGCTTCCTGTGTCAGAAGGCAAAACGTCTGACGTCTGCTTTTCTTTTTTTTCTACATCCATTTTTTTGTTCTTCTGTCTATAAACTAGACACACGTGAGATACAGTGAAAATTTACTTCAGTGACAAAATGTGACAAAGTGTTATTTTTGAGTGTTTGAGGAATATTTCGAAATGTTAAAAATTTGCTTTTACTTTTAATGGACCGTATTTTGATTGTTTATAACATGTAAATGTTTACAGATATCAGTATAGTTACTATTGAGCATTGAACCAATCCATTTTTATTTATAAAACACAAATGTAAATAAACACAAAGGATACCATAGTGATGTACAGTAAAATAAACACAATAAAAACATAATAAGACGATAAACTACTAAGATAAAAACACAATAAAGCAGAAATAAATAGACTGTCCACCCTAGATAAAATATCCGTGCACATAAAATCAACAACCTACATGGTGTGAAAAACCAAAGAAAAGAGTTGGGTTTTAGGAAGAGTTTTAAAATTAAACCGTAAGGAGGCTGTCTAATGTGCAGCAGCACTTCATTCCACAGGAATTTGGAGGTGCAACAGAAAACGTTCAGCCCTGAGCTTCAGCCTAGTTTTGGGAACCCTCAGGAACAGCTGGTCAGCTGACCTGAGAGATCACATATCTGATAGGAAGTCATAGATGGACTTTCATTTAATTAGTTGACTTCTCCTCCAGTGAAAGTACCACCCACTTTTATTGGGAGATTGATCTCCTGCATCCAGACCACAGGACTCTAACACAGCAGCAGAACCTGACAACCTCGCAAATTCAACTTGTTATTGATTCTTGATAGAATGTACTGATGAGATACAGGGCCATTGGTCCTATTTTTGTTGACAGTGAGAATCTGGCTACTTTTTTTTAAAGATATTATTCTGATATGAAAGCACTCACAGTCTGTTTGGAAGTAATATCTTTAGTTTTCAGTGTACTTAGAGGCAAATTAGGAGCTCTATTATGCCATTTTGTCCGTGTAATAATATAATTTCTTTTTTGTATAAATCAGTAGTGACTTTCCACTTGATGATGCAGTCCTTGGTGCTATATTTTCAGTTCAGTCTGATGAGCCTGAGCTTGTCATCTGGCATTACTTAGGTTACCTTATGTCACTGCTGATGATCAGGTTAAATCTGAGGATGCCATCATCTTATCGGTCATACAGTAGGTGTGAGTCATAATGACTCGTCATTGTCCCTGCAAACCTGTGAGCAAAGTGAAAAACATGTCACATCATCTTTCAGCTTTGCCTCAGCTGACATGTCAGTCGCTTCAATGCTTTTGGTTCTTCTGTGTCGTCTTGAATTAAATGGGCTGAGCAGTGAACAGAACAGTAATATCTGGGAAATCTGTGGAGCACTTGTCAAAGTACTTTGTTGAAAAAAGTTAATTTCCTCCACTGATTGTACTGGAATGAGCTCTTTGGTGTTGGTCAGTTTTGCTTGGCATGCTGCAGTTGTGAAATTTTAAAAATTCCCGTAATATTCCTGGCTTCGTTTTTTTGTCATTAATACATATGGGAGTGCATAGTTTGGAAAATCTGTGCCTCAGCAGAAGTACACATTTGCTTTCCATGTGCCTGTTTCCCACTGTATATGGGTGTGCCTGATTTAAGATGCTTTTGTGCATTCATGTGCTGTGTGTGTGTACTTAACTGGTGTTTATATTCATGGGTCAATATAAGGTGCCTTTGGTGTCCCCCAACTGCCACTATGAATACATTGCAAAATAATGAAATTCTGGGGTTTTATTATGAATGGACAAACACTTACACATATATCAGTACAATTTTAAACCTCTTGAAATGTGATTTTATTGTTTTATACAATTTTCTTTGAGAGAATGTACATGATTTGTACCTGTACACTGCCCTTCTAACTTTAGTGAGTTGGATAAGTGTTTAGATAAAAAAAAATATATTTTAGATGTCATGATACTCAGCCAAATTTTCGATAAAACAAGTCATTTTAATGATTTATATTTTATTTTCATAACATATTTAACATTCTACACGTGTCCGTGAAGTTGCTGTCCATCCTGTCACTTTGGGGGAATCTCCCCTTTAATAATCTGGTTGATGACATCATATCATTTTGAGTGTCTTCATTGGAGATGGAAACAGTCTGCGAGAGCATTTAGTTTTTACATTTACACTTCAAATTTTTCATCATTTTGTTTGCACTTGGATGTGGTCAAGCTTAGCATGTCCACCCTGTCACCACAAAATATCGTTTAATATAAAACTTTTCAGAAATTCAAAATATATTTGCTGAACATGACACAGTCCTCTTCAAAGACAACCTACTTTGCAACTCACTGTCCAACATGTGGTCATTAAATGCTAATTTTGGCCAAAACTGTCCACCCTGTCACTTATTTTTACATGTATTTATCAGTGACAGGGTGGACATATTTGTTTCAGATTTTGTGCTTGTAGTTTGTCTGCTTGCAAAAAGGTCATTAAAAATCTGGGAGCTTGACCAACATCTTCATAACACATTGAACATAAGCTGAAGTGGAAAATCTCAAGTTTTTTTCTTTTTTTCTTTTTTTTTTTTTTGTGGGGGCATTTTGAAGTCTGAAAGGCACCTTATAGTGATATTGACCCATATGTGTATCGGTCGTCATCTCTGCACTGTGCACAGAGGAAACATTCAGGGCTATTTTGTGTTCTGAAGCTGCGTTTTATGCATTCACTCCACTTCCGAGCTCATCTGATCTCATTCTATCAGAATGCAGGTGGGGCCAGTGAAGCCCCCGGGGGCCTCTAGCCAGCTCTGCCACTGCTAGACCAAGCAGGGCCCCAGGGATTGATGGGAAACGGAAATGAAGCGAGGAGAAAAAGAACAAAATTGTGTGCGTTTTAACTCAGAATAATGGTACAGCTCTAAAGTAGGGCTGCTTTGTTATTGATAACTTACTCTCCTACTCTCCTCACTAATATTATTTGGCAGCATCGATACACTTTAAGTCAGGATTGATAGACTTATTGACCCTTAGTAATCCAGGAATTATGCAGGTATTACAGTAGCTGACAGTAGACAAATTAAAGCCACATTTACACATAAGACTTTAACCCTTGAATCCCTGAGACATTATTTCAATGAAACGTGCTGCTGTGAATTTGCGTGTGTTTCAGGCTCATAAAAGCTGCTGTGAGTATGTGCTTGTGTTCCTTTTCTTCTGTGGTTTTGCTTTACTGTGTGTTTTAGAGTCAAAACAGAATGGAATAACAATGACAAAGAGAGAAATAAAAGTTTTACAGGTTTTTACTAAATACATCATGCAGAATGGACATCAATAAGAGATTCAGGATGTTGAACATGAATTGTGAGCTGTAACACACTGAACAACAACAAGTATTTGAATTTTGGCCCAGTATTTTTTTTTTGTTTTGGGGCTCTTTTTTAGTCTAAATCAGTCCAGCTGCTTTTTGACACCTGATTGAACTCCAAAAAGCAGCTATGCGGTCAAAACTCAGTAAAAACACACTAAAAAATGAATAAATAAACATCACGAAAGCACAGCAAACAGTTAAAAAAAAGCCTAAACCTATTCTATTTTTATAGCGAGTTGGTCTCACTCACTGCTCTGTGTTTTGCCCCCCATTTCACAGGCTGTGTGTGTGTGTGTGTGTGTGGGGGGGGGGGTCACTGAGCATGCTCAGATGCTTATGGACCACAGATACGTCAGGGGTTAAAGGGATACATATCGGTGATAATAGGAACTGTTGCCTCAAAACACTTAAAGTGAGGACATAATACAGAAAGCTGAGACTGTATCCTTACTTGAAAGCCACAAAAACAGCTAAAAGACACATCTGTCTGCATTCAGGTAACAGGTGACTCCAGTTTTATTTAGATCTAGCTTTTGACCTTTGTCATGTTGTCTTTCATGTTGCAATGTCAAGGGAAGAAGAGATGCCTTGAGAGTGACCTTTAAGAAAAAAATCAAAATGGGAAGGAAGTAGGATGTAGAGAAGCACAGGATGAAAGTGGAAGTGAGAGAGCATGATGGGAGGATGGAAGCAGTTATGATTATGTAACATGTTGTGTAGCAGAGGTTAGAAAGCATTAAGAAATTAGAAAAAAAAATCACATCATATTTGAATGCATGTACAGTCGTGGAAAAAAAATTATTAGACCATCCAAAGTCATCAAATCAATGGTTATGCAACCAAATATTAACTCTTGTGTGTATCATGTTACTAAAACAGACAGAAAGGAAAACATGGAATGCCTAAAAGCACTGTTTTTGTCCGTACAACACCATAGATATTGATGTAAGAACTGAAGTGATTTTGGTTGTTATCAAGAAAACATAGAAAATGGATAGATATCAGCTCTGAAATTAAACTACTATGAGCTATTTTTGTTGTTATCATTATATTTATCTAAACCAGGGGTCTCAAACTTGCGGCCTGGGGGCCAGTTGCAGCCCACAAGATATTTTGTGACCCTGTACTTGACATCAAAGTTTAGTGTTAGTGCGGCCCGCACATAGTTCTCAAACACACCTTTTTGCTGAGTCTTGCCACGCTTTTATTTCATTTATTTTTATTACTTGTGAGCTACCATAGATAGTCTTGTGACAACTTCTGCCAGCATTTGTTGTCAATGGTTGTCAAACTAGCCAACTGCAAAGTACATGGGGAAGTATGAACGTTAGTCACTTAGTTGAAACATATTCCGGAGTGACACCAAGTGGACGGAAAATATCTGCCATCACCCAGTTCCAGTCATGTCTCTCTCAAAATGTGCCACCGTCTGACATCATGACTCAACTAGACATACTAAGGAGTATACAAAATACCAGGGAGATGAGAGAAAGAACCAGGTCACCAATCTCAAAAAATGTCTGTAGAGGAAACAAGAATTATTCAAGAAAACAACAAAGAGAATGATGCTAGCTACATAGTGAATGAGATGATTTCTAGGGCCGGAAAGCCATTCAGCAAAGGCAAGTTCATCAAAAAGTGCACGTTACTAGCTGCGAGTAAAGGCAAGAAACCCTTTTTTTGTGGAATAGTTAATGCGGCCCAGCTTGACCCAGACTGTACCCCCTGCGGCCCCCAAGTAAGTTGAGTTTGAGACCCCTGGTCTAAACAAATGTACCTTTAGTTGTACCAGACATTAAAATGAACAAGAAATTGAAAAAAAACAAGGGTGGTCTAATATTTTTTTCTGCGACTGTAGATATAGAAGGAGAAGAATAAAGGCGCAATAATGAATCAAGGATTAAGACAAGATGGATATGTAGGAGATTTATTTCTGAAGCTTTGATGATTTAGAGTAAAGAAGGTTAAAAAATGACAGGAGGAGGAATTGAGGAGATGGAGAGATGGGGCACAGGGTGAAGATGGTGAGAAGGTCACACAGGGATTTAATGGGAGGAGGGAAGGATGGGGTTAGAGCAAGGCAAGGTCAAATGAGGTCAAACTGAGGAGTAAAGAGTGGAGGTAAGATGATGAGGGGGAGCAGGAGGGTCTGCACAGGGTTAATAATACTAACGGGTCACAGTCGGTGTTATTTTAACTCAACTGGAGGCAGAGACGTTGAGTTAAGATAGTGCTGCAGAAGTGGTTTGAAGGTTCGCTTCTGCATGTGGTATATTAATGAATAAAATAAACAGCTGAAATTTACTGCAAATGTACCCAAGGTCTTTTTAAATTATATTCATGAATTATTGACAAGAGGCTTGAAATTGAAGCTTATCTGAGCTCCATAAAAAAAACAAAAACTTCAGTCAGTACTTTTTTTTTCCACAGTCATTTTGTTATACTGTGCTTTGTTAGGAGAATCAAATAAAGGGCGGCTCTTTTTTAAATTTTTCAGAGTTAATAGGTTTTTAGGGCTCATAGAAGCTCTCATGTCTGCTGTCTGGGCTTTGGTTGACGGATGTGTTTTTGTATTTATTTATTTATATATTTATTTATACTAGAAATTCCGTCTGTCCATCTCAGATTGTTGTCCAGCTGATTTCTCAGACACTATTTACCCAAATATTTTCAAATTTCACACACATCTTCTTTACATGTGCCTTTCAATTTTTGCATTTATTTATTTATTGCAAATTTTTTGAAAAGTTTTAAAAAAGATTGCAAGTTAAGACTCACAAAAAATTCCCAGGTTGGCAGGGTAGCAGTGAACAGGACAAGCAAAGTTTGTAGTAGTAATAGCTCAACAACATTACGATTACAAAACTTCACAGAGGATTTCGTTTTACAAATATTTCATGAATTTTACTGTTGCTGTAAAGCTATAGTGCGAAACTTCTGTCGCCCCCCCAGCGGAATTCTGCATTATTACACCCATAAAGCCGGCGCTTCCATATGAGGTATGCCCAGGTGTACCCCGTACACAGAGTAACACCTGCTACACACCGTGTACACAGACTAATTCTCGCTACACAATGTGGCTAACACCAGGCTGCTAACATTACATAATGTTCATAGCACCATTTCCAAGAAAATAATAAAGTATTAGGTCCAGTACATGTAACAGCAACACATCCAACTCATATTAGAATTATAAACCAAGTCACTTACTTGTCCAACAGCAGCAAGGTAACATCCGTGTCTGCCCTCAGCCCAGTTTCTTCCTTTAGGGCTTTCCACCGAGGAAAAGCGACGCCAATACAAATCCTTGTTTGCCTTCTCCATCGGTCACTTTCCTTCTTCACTAATACTCCTTCAGCCGAACGTCCAGGCTTTTTTTTTTGTGGTAGGATCCACTTCTGAACCGTGTCTTGGCCTCTTCTTTGGCTTCTCCGCCATGTTGCTTAACTTGCTTTCCCTTTCTACCTGCGCTCTGCCTCTTGCTCCCCCTCACTGAGGTCAAATGTGTCATTTCCTGTGCGCCAGCACGGGAATGTCGCCGGTCGACACGCAAAGCAAAAATTATATAAATTGAAAAATACTATGAGATTTTAGAGGAGCCGATCGGCTTAATCAGCATTGTGTCACCTCCTCTAGTAGTGGCTTGGGTGAAACGGACATTTACGGACACGTAGAAGTTCTGCACTAAAGCTTTAAGTGTATCTTTACTCCTCTTGTGAGACTAACTCAACCTATTGCATGATTCTGAAAATTACAGCAAAGTCAAAAACAGGCTGAGATTGAGATGATCTGTGTGTGAATGTTCAGGTGTGGGTGTGACGAGTAGTTCAAGGACACTGGTATGACCGTGAATTGACAGAACACTTAATGTAGAACCACATGAGGAATGGTCGTTAGAGTTGATCACTGGTTTTGCTACTGGAGAAAGAAAATCTCTAACCATTTACATGTGCACTATATTTACAATATTTTACCACTTTTTCTTACTGTGCTGTATTTTTCCCGTGGAGACCTGAAGCCTTGACACGCTCGCAAACCTACCAGAGGTCAACAACACAGTGAGCCATGGTGCAGCCTGTGTTGTGTTATTTTAACATGAGGCAGTGGATGTAATAGGCAAAGTGGTTCTAAATAGAGCAATGAAATGGTTTCAGTTTGACCCATTGAAAGATGAACAAAGTTTGTCTGAATCTGACTGGACAGGTGGACTGAACACCTCCCATTACATCTGTTAATGTGTTCCTGTTAATGTGTGGTTTTGTTTATGCCACACAAAATGCAATACTGAAAGATTATTATGAAAGTTTTTCCCACTGACAGAAAAAATCCTGCCTATTGAGGCTTTAATTACAACCCTGCTTGTAAGATACAAGATGTTAGCATTAATTCAGTGTAGCCATGTATTTTCTGTCAGCTAATCTAGTAATTACTGTATGTGTTAACATTTAGTAAGTAGCTGAAATTATTTGGAAGCATTTAGCCTGACATTTTCTAGCTAGCGGTGTAGTTAGTGTTTTCAGTAAATTATAGTAAGTGTTAGCCTCATTTTACCCTTTTGCTCCTCCCTTCTCAGTTCTACCCTTTCATCAAACTGTCAAATGTGAAGCTTCCAAACGGTTGTCCACAAACCCAATGGGTGACGCCACCATGGCTGAACACCCCCCCCCTTTTAATCCAGTCTGTCTGTTAATTTTATTTGGTAAAAGAGTCACAAATATGCTTCAGTAAACCATCTGGAGAGCCCTGTACAGTGAATATGTGCTTGTCAGTGACTTGTTTACTTCCTCATATTGTGAGTCAGACTCAAAACACTCAAGTTAATCTTGGACTGGTGCCGTCAAACAACCAACTAAAACCGCAAACCTCAGAAGCCGAGTGACGGTTTAGCTCTTCTGCTGCTGCTGCTGCTGCTGCTGCTGCTGCTGCTGGAGTCCTGCTGCATTTATCATCTGTGCATGTACATCCAGCTTATCACCACTGCAAAGATACCCAAGCTTTGAAAGATACAGCCACAGTTACTGGTATATCTGGGATGCATCTCCATCATGCATCAGGAGTAGAAGTGTAACTGTATTTAAATTATATTTAGTTTCTTTTGTGTTTATCCAAACATAATGGCTCTTCTTAGAATGTACAGGGTGTCCATAAAGTATTTTTACACTAGAAAAAAAAAGATTACAAAAACAGTTGATGAGATATGATAATCAGATTTGTTCTATGTGCTCAGTGGTTTTCAAAGTTAGAGTGGGATTATGTGCAATTAAATCATTGGTCCATTTTTCTTCAATGAGGGATCAGTTACTGCAAATGTTCACCTTGACCTTTTGACTGAATGTGTGTCACCCCAACTGGATGATCTTCAACCATCCATCATTTTCCAGGTAGATGGTGCACCACCACATTGTGGACTGCATGTTGGTGGGTTCCTAAATCAAACATTTCCAGACTGGTGAATTGGAAGGGATGGTCCAATTCACTGGCCACCTTGTTCACCAGACATCACTGCCCTGGATTTCTTTCCATTGGGTTATGTTAAAGATATCATGCATCCAACAAAGATATGGGACAGCAATGACCTGAAGTAAAAGATCACTTGGTGAGTCTATGCTACAGCCAGCATGGCAAGAAATCCAGTACTGTCTTGATGTGCTTCGTGCAACTAACACTGTCCATATAGAGGTAGTTTAAATGACAGAAAACTTCAATATCTACTTCTCATTTTGCCATAATTTCCACAGATTTGTCCATTCATTTGCTTTTGTAATAAATGTGTTAAATTGTAAAGAGACGTTGTAGTCCCTGTGTGTAGTGTACAGAACAGTGGGCAGCTCAGTGTACCAGTGGGGCACTATCTGCCTCTGTTGTTGCTGCTAATTTTAGGGATTACATCAGCAGCACTAAGATGACAACCTTGTTGAACTCGCTCTCCATCCTCCTCTCTGCTTCTCCCCTCCCTCCTCCTGTTACCTCCGTCCCTTATCCTCTCATCATCTCCCCTGCCTACTAATTCCCTCTGTCCGTCCTTCATCTTCCCCATGGTCAGCCCCTGCCAGATAATATTTGTTTTTCTATTAAAATAATATTTCCCGCAGATAAACAAGGCCCCGGTGTTCCTCCCTTACCTCTTTTTCACCTTCTGAATTTCCCTCCAGCAGCTCTTTCCCATCTTCAACCATAGCTCAACCTCCTGTTTGTCTAAATTTTTCATCCACTCGTCTTCACCTTTCACTTCTTGCGTGCTCATCTCTGACTCCCGTCTCCTCTTATTTGCTTTTGATGTGTCTTCCTCAGATTCTTATCCTCACTGCTGTTGGAGCTTTTCCTCCTTATCTGTCAGTTTTATGCATCCCATTAGGCGCCATTTATCACATTTTTAGGAAATGAGTTGAAATGACACATCGCCCTGCTGAGACCGGGGCTCAGGATAGAA
This sequence comes from Apogon hyalosoma, assembly GCA_037367295.1. Classification (NCBI taxonomy): domain Eukaryota; kingdom Metazoa; phylum Chordata; class Actinopteri; order Kurtiformes; family Apogonidae; genus Apogon; species Apogon hyalosoma. Next base: position 4,642,263 of record JAPQRP010000007.1, on the reverse strand, counting down.
AGCAAAAACAAAAAAACAAAACAAACAAAAAAAAAAACCCTGATAAATATTTTGATGTTTTACTGTTTTCTTAATCTTGCTCTGTCATTTGTTCCATATAGAAGAATTTAAAACTATAAATAACTGTCTTTTATGTCATTTTCTTCATGTTAAACATGAAACTCAGATGGCACTCATTCTTTTTATTTTGAGAAATTCAAAGAAAATGAACAAAATATACACTAATAATCATTTTGTCTTGTTACATCTGATTTCTTTTGTGCTATGTACCTCCTTTTCATTCTCAAATTAAATTTTTAATATGATTTTGTATCTTGTTTACTTTTGTTGTCCTATGTGTCTTATTTTGCTGAATGTTTACATTATTTTCATCCCATTGTGTCTTGTCGTGCTTTTTAGATTGTGTTGTTGCATCTTTTATGCCGATTTTCGTCTGTCTTTCATGTTTTACTCTTGTTGCATATTTAACATTGGTTTTCATCTTGTGTCTTTTGCGTTGTTTCCATCTAGTGTGTTTCAGGTTTTTCCCTTTTTTTGTTTTGTTGTATCATGTCTTGTTATCGCATGTGAATTTTTTTCTTAACATTTTTCTTCACTTTTTGGATCTTTTATATTGTTTTGTTATTATTTTTGTCTTGCTACATCTTTTGTTATTTTCTTGTTATGTCTTTTGCATCTTTCCATCACACTGTTTGTCGCCTCAGGCCAAGTGATGTTTCATATGACCTGTTAATATCTTTTACAGCTTTTGCAGCCTTTTAAGTTGTTTTCATCTCATCAGTTAAAAGGTTGTCATGGGGGTGTTAATGTGTCAGTGATGGGAGTTTTTTTCTTTTTGTGTGTGTGTGCGATTTCAGTTCTTTTTTTCTCACCGCCTGGTTCATGTTTTTACATCTGCACTTCTGCTGGGCTTAAGTCTCTCTGTGGGGATCAGGAAGGGAAGGGCTGGTTTAAATGGCAGGAATTCCTGTACTGTCCTTCAGATAGATGCACTCACAAAAATGAACAAACACTTCTGATCAGATGGCTGCAGTCAGCGCTTTCACATACTTTTCTCTGTACGTGGTTTGTAAACATGTTTCTCCATGTATTTGTGGACATGTCTGCGGCACAAAGGAAACCAGCGTCACTGACAGAACTGCAGATTGCAGCACGTGATATTTTAGAGATTTCAACCAGGGTTTCTCAAAGTGTGCTGAGTACATCTAATAGTCTAATCATTAAACTACAGTAGATTAAAATGTTATCACATCTTTAACCCATAAAGACCCAGTGGTACTTTTGTGGCAGTTCCCAAATAAATATTTCTCTATATTTAACTTTTTTAAGTAATTTATCACCATTTATATAATATTATCCTCTGTATTTTGCATTTTTCAGCGTAAATAATGTACTTTCCTATATTTAATTCACTGATCATGTAGATGTTCATGAAAACTCAGTAAATTCAAAAGTTATTAATACTTTTAAATATCAAAGCCTCAATAAATATCTAAACACCTTTGACCACCATAGTACAGCTGTCTTTTCTGTTTCTATTTGTGCAGTTATTTATACGAGGCGACAGATTCCCAGGAACAACCTCCTGTCTCTTATGTAACAGTGAGCAGGTTTTCCTTCTTTAGCTTCATCAGAAATTTTCCAAAATGTGTAATGCAACAATCCTATGCCTGCTTTATCTCTCTTATTAGATGCATGAAGCAAAGTGAAATGAGGAGAGTCGGAGTCTATGGAAATGCCTGTACACTGCGTTCCAAATTATTATGCAAATGATGTTTTTGTTTGATTTTCCAAAATACTTGATGCAAATGATGAT
>JAPQRP010000007.1:4623105-4639406 GCA_037367295.1 Apogon hyalosoma | reverse complement strand
TCATCATTTGCATCAAGTATTTTGGAAAATCAAACAAAAACATCATTTGCATAATAATTTGGAACGCAGTGTACATCCACCCAGGAGCTTTAACAACTCAGCACTTCTCTGTGTGTTTTTGTGTTTATGCATGCAGATCTGTGTGTTACAGAGTTACAGGGGCTGGACTTGGCCTACTCGCTTTAATTAGCCTGGCAGAACTGATTAACTGTGACTAGTACCCAGACACACACATGAACACAGACACACACACACACACACTCTCACACACACACATAGATAGGCTGCCTGTTTGGCTACTTTGCAGAAGCATGTGAGGTTCTTCAAATTAGTGTGTTGTATCCCTGGGGGGCTGTTATCCCAGCAGCGTCAGGCCAAGTGACAAAAGACAGACGGGACCCCCTCAAAAAAAAAATCACTGAGCTGTTTCATGCCTCAAAGAGCAACACACAAACACACACTAACACCACACACACAGGATGCCAGGTTCGTCTAGTCTTTGGAAATTGCCTGGTGTGTCTTCATATCTGTCTGACAACTTGCCATCGGACAGGTCACATTTCCTTTCTAGTGGCGCCTTCCTGAATTTGTCATGCATTTCAAAGGCATTTCATGTGTTTTTTCATGAATGTCCTATTTGTGCACGCTCCGTCTTTTCTATTTCAGTTTCCCCTCTCGACCTCACTCATCTTTTGTCTTTCTCATTTGGCTTTCTCTGATACCTACTGTTCAGTTTTGCCTGTCTCCGAATGTCAAGAAGAATCAAGAATTTTTATTATCCCGAGAGGCAATAAAACAATGACAAAACGCACCACACATCATAACAGTTCATAAAAACACAGTTCAGACAATTCATTAATACAGCAATTAAATTATAAATTACATAAGATATTATTTATTGCAGTTTTCAGCTCTGTTTTGTTCATACAGTAAAGCAGTGGCAGTAGCCAACTGACAAACACACACACACACACACACACAGTCTCAGGAAGTGTTTCCTGTGTGACGTGTATCCTGTGTTTTGTTTTGCACACAGATTCCAAATTGTCATGCACAAACAGCATTACAGTAAAGCGTCCTCACATACCTTATACTAACCTGTGTGTGTGTGTGTGTGTGTGTGTGTGTGTGTGTGTGTGCGCACGCGCCCTAACTTCTCCGACTTGAACTGAAAATGAGGTCAGTCAGACACACTGAGACGTTTGACTCTGACCTTTCACGTTTGGAAACAACATTACACTATTGTACAAATCACTTTGAAGAGCTCTCTGCTTGATTTGAGAGTTTTTTGGTGAATGGTTTGACCTCAACTTCTGCATGTCTTTATTAGAACAAATTATTTAACATCCAAATTTCCATTTGCAGATTTACTCATTAAAGAGACGTGGTTTGTAACTTCTTTAATGATTATTAATCAGAGGTGCACCAATTGATCAGCCAGTTTTCAGCTTGAATGACAATGACCTTTGAACTTATCATTGACATAGAAGTGAATGGATAAACTGATTAGTGGTGACTTGCCACATGCCATGTCACACCAGTGCAATGCAAAAATATACCACAGAAAGACAAGAAAATGTTGTTGTATTTGATTTTTTTTTTTTTTTTTTTTGTCAAAGCAAATCTTACATTACTTTGAGAGACTGTGGAGTTGAGCAGTAGCAGTAGTGGGTCGATCCTTTTTTCAAGAGGTACATGGTAAGGTCTGATCCAGGAGTTATTTGTAAGAGTTATATCCTCAATTAACATGGTACAGTTTGTTGAAACTGCATTTTGCTAACAACAGATACCATTGTGAGCTATTGTGATGGTGACGTGTTCGGTGTTGTCTTCATCATCTTTGGTGTTGTCTGCATTAGCAATTTCTTCAAACATCTTCTCTGACAAAACTACTGGTCGGACTAATTTCAAATTTGTTTATGTTGCTTCCTTGGGACAATGTCTACAAAGTATCTTCACAGTTTTGAGAAATTTAGATTTTTGAATTTTTGACAAATTTTTGAAACATTACAAATTTCTCTTTACTTATAATGGGCCATATTTTGATGACTTATAACATGGAGATGGTTACAGATATCAATATAGTTACTAATGAGCACTGATAGGAAATCATATATGGGCTTTCATTTCATTTGTTGTTATCTTTTTTGAGGTACTCCTGTAACATTATGCATCTGGGATATTTGACTCCAAGCCAATGGAGTGCATAATATCATACAGGACCTTTTGAGGTGTCCTAGTGACAGCATATAATAGATGATACATGGTGGGGGTAGGTGTATAGTCATTAATAACATCAGTCAGAACAAAGGATTTCATCGCTCAAATGTATATATCCACACACAGAAATCTGCAGTACCATCCATAAATGCACATATTTTCCACAACATCCCAGATGAGCTGCTTTAAATTTCTGTGCAGATTTTTTTGCATGGAAATCCATGCTTGGTGTGAAATGACTTTTAAAAAGAAAGAAAACCAACTTTGAAATCTGCCTAGAAAATTGCATTTAGGGCGTGTCATTTAGTGCACATCAGGTATTAGATTGAAAATGTAATTAGTGCTGCAGTGTTGATGAAATACAGATAATTTCCTCCAAATATAGAAGACTTTAATGCAGCTTCACTACATTCCTACAAATCCAAGGTTTAGCTGAAATCCTGGAAACTTCTTAAAGTGTTTTTTAAATCTTTTCTCTCATAGTCTTTCTGTGGGACAGGATTTGAGCACACAATAACTCTGCATGTGTGTATGTGTTTGTCTGTGTGTGTGTGTCTGTGTGTAGCTTTATTAGGCCTGGGCTTTGACAGCAGGGCAAGAAAATGATGTAGTGCTGTGCGCAGTAGTATGCGAAAGAGACTGCAGCATAACACACATACACACAGGCTTGACATAATCGTACAGTTCAGTTACATACCTACCTTCACTCCTTTTTCTTTGGCACACAAACCTGCAGTTGCTCAGTCCGTCACACTCACTGACAGACCTCTGCCTGTAGTCTGTAATCCATTCAGTGTTTGGTAATTTCATTCATGGGGAAAGGTGGGGAGTTAAGTGATGTGTGTGTTTGTTTCCACTGGACTGGGGGGTATTTCGGTAATCTAGTTAGAGTTTTTCCTTAAATAATGGGTACCCTTTTTCCTATTTCATCTTTTTTTTAATTTTGTTTTTTATCTGCCATCCCCCCTCCTCCCAACACCCACTGTCTGTCTGTCTTTGTATCTCTATGCCCCTCTCTCGGCTTCTCCCTCTCCCCGTCTCTCTTGTGTACATAGCGCGCCTCTGAAGGCAGGGCTCCATGTGCTTGCCTCTGATTGGATGCGGAGTAAAAAGATGATGTCATTCTCCAGTCGGTCGGGGAGGTGCGGGGACTGGTATCGCATCCACATCCAAGCGGAGGAGAGAACTGAGGGTTGAAATTCTGAATTGTAGCAGAAAAACAGGGAGTATGGAAGCTCAGAGACATACGTAGATAATGAGATAAATGGATAAACTTGAGCTGATAAAGAAGAGCAAAGAAAACGGTCTTCAAAGAGAGAGAGAATGATGCAGGCTAGACCAAAATGTGAGGCGTGGAAAAAAGCTGGTTATCTGAGGTGAAATAAGTGGAGAGGAGGAGCAATGAATAAACAGGTATATTGATGAGAGGGAAGCAGGAGGACAAGATATAAAGGAGAAAATATGGAAAGCAGGGGGAGGAGGAGTGAATGAGAACAGGAAGGTGAGGGAGATCCTCCTCTGTCCGAAGTGTCTGGTAATAGGAGCTGGCGTTTCTCCTCTGCTGGAGGAGAATCGGCCGTTCAAACAAACCCACGGCTCCCGTTTGTCTCCACTTTCACTTTCACCCCTCTTCTTTCTTCTCTTCTTCTTTCTCTCAGAATCACAGCTTGATTATTATTTAATATGGATGCATGTCTTATACATATGAATCAGTCTGATTTGACAACATTTGCATTTTATGTGTTTTTGTGTTTGGGAGGTTTGAACATAGAGGGTGTTGCAAGAGTTACTTGCAGGAGCTCATTTTCTGAAGGAAAAGTGAGGGTTTTTAAATTTCCCCGTTTTCATCAAAGATTAATGAAGTCAAATATCCAAAAATCATTACAAATAATGGTTTTATTGTTTGGTCCTCTTGGACTTACTCGTTCAATTTGCCCTCATTTAAGGCTTGTGTTTCCACTATGAGCTGTCATTAAGATGTTGAAATTATGGTAAAAGGTATGTGCTGATGCATATTGACCAGATATGATTTCAGTGCTTATGACTGAGTTACATTGACGGTTCTTTCATAGATCGAATTTGCTTAGAATTTGGCCACAATACAAAGTAATAAAAAGCTAATTTTTTGTAACAAAGATTTCATTTTCAAGGCACAGAAATAAAATGGAGTAAAGAAAGTTGGGACTAGCGTGGGCTATCAGCCAAATTGCTATCACTGCTGAAATTAATCATTGGAGCCTTACTAAAAAAGAAATGATATAAACTGGTTTCACCTTGAAGTTGCGATGGCTTTTTCAGCTGTAAGTCAAACAGATCAGTGCTTCTTGGCTTTGGCTGTTTCTTTTGGTGACATATATGAAAATGTTCTGTGTCAGTCTCACCCTTGCATTTATCACACAACTGATGCTTAAATAAATCATCCCTCACAAACTATTTGTAGCTGTTGTGAGAAACTGGTCTGTCTTTAATACTTTTCCAACTGCAGGCTGCTCAGCCTAAAGCCTTGATTTCCTCTTTATTCTGCTCCACAATAATCTGTACTTCCTCAGAGTGATTTAGGAGTGATTTAACCTGCCTTTCTGGTGCGTCAGATCCTGTAGACTCAATTGCAAATCCTCACGACAGGGACTTTTTTTATTTGGAAGTGGGGGTGGGGGGGGACCCATTATCGGCTTGTGCTATTGTGTCGCATGTTAACCAAAACAGCAGCCACCGTCTGTCCTTGTATCTGATATGGGCTCTGTGATTTATGCTTCCCCCACTTTTTTTTTTGTAATTTATGCGCCACACTCACAAAAGCAAGGGGGGGTTGCCTCAATACACTCAGCTTTATGTTACCAGCAGATCAATAAAGATGCTCCCTCTCTTTCTCTGTATATCTGTCATTCTCTTTCTCCCTCCCTGTCTCTCTCTCTCCCTCGCTCGTCCACATCTGCTCGGCAGTCAATCCATCTAATGCAGTTTCCCCCAGCCTGCGCTCACTCGCTCCCTTCATCCTCGCCACCTCCCCTATCTCCCTCCCTCTCTCTCTCTCTCTCTCTCTCTCTCTCTCACTCTCTCTCTCTCACTCTCTCTCTCTGCACAGGTGATGTCATTCTTTTTCAGCTGGATTCTCCTCCCTCCTCCCTCCATCCCTCGCTCTCACTCTCCTCCGTTTCCCATTAGCTGCTGGCTTCTCCACAGCGCAGCATCCTATCCTACGGTAGCTTCGGTTGGGAGGGGGAGGAGGAGGAATGCCGGCGTGAGGTGCTTGCAAGGAGCGCTTATCCCAAGGAACAAGAGCCTGAAGCCAGGTCTAGGTGAGCTGGGGGGACTGTTGGTGGCCCCTACCACAGAGCTGGTGCTGATGCTGCTGTTCTGCTGGACATGCACCGCTGAAGCTCTGTGAAGAGAGAAAGTCTTACAAAGATTATAGACAGAGTTTGAGTGTGGAGAATAGAAAAGAGCTGCAGGCAGCTTTTTTTTTTTTTGGGAGCTGGTGGATGACTTGGATCCAGACAGGAGACTTTTTTTTTTCCCGAGGGGGGGCTACAGTTGCACAGTCAAGCCCCTCTTTTTCATCCTGCACTGGCATCTGCTTCTTTTTGGACAGGAATCTGGAAGAAAATGACTTAATGAGGACTCAAGTTTCCCTGTTATCATCAAACCTGCTCTGACAAACCTGAATGGCTTATCATGGGCCGTGCAGCCTACTTTACCTTTTAGGATTAGTTTTGAATACTCTGCAGCTTCGCATTGCTCAAGGTTCAAGTGGAGTGTGAGGTCTTTTGAACACTTTAACAGAAAGGAGAAAGGTTGACCACATGCAAAGGGATCTTCTTCTGTGGTGACACCTGACAGTGGTCCAGCAAGTCCTTTGAATATTAACTTTGTCACTCAGTCAACCAGGGATTTTTTTTCATCTTCTACCTCATCTTCTGGGCTTCTTCGTACTTGCAGCAAAGAGTTCGCTATCAGCCCTCAGCTGTCCTCTTTTAATTATTCAATTATTTTCAGGGTTTTTCCCTTTTTTTCTTCACCTCTTGCTGAACGAGGGGAAACTTCCCTTCACTGGCACCCTCCCTCCTGTGGAAATGGCTTTCCTGGTCCGTTGCTATGCCAACTGCTTGCAGCCATGGTCCTCCAAAGTAAGCAATGTCGTAATCCCTTTTCTGGCCATTGCATATTGCTTAGGATGCTGCTGCCTCTAAGTGTGTGTTACTGAAGAGAGAGATAGGGTGGGGATGTGAGAAAATCAGCTTGATTTCTATGCATATGATGGATGTTTATTATCTGCAATGAAATGCATGCAAGCTTTGCTTCGTGGTGCAAATTAAATGGAAACTGCTGTTACTGATATCAACACCTACTGGCATCGTTCCAAAACCTTTATCAGTTTCAGAGGCTATGAAGTTAAAAAAGACCCCAGTATTTCATGCATCCTTGTTTCTATGTTGTTTAATGATGCTGGGAGATAAAGGTTGTTGCAAAATATTGCACTACTCAACTTATGGTCACCGAGTAGCTGTGGTGTAGTATAGATGTTTCTTCTATCAAGTTATGCACCAATGTTGAAATATTCCTTGCAACTGCAGCATAATTATCCTTATGTGGTTAATGAAAGTCCTATTAATCTTTTAATCTATCATAAGGAAAAAAATGCCACTATTATATATGGTGGAGAGCAAAGATTATGCATAATCAGTGACTATGAATAAACTTGTACTACTTGCAGTGTATAAACCTGTAATGGGATTTATTAAGAGTACTGATGTACAATAGTCATGACTGAATAGTCAATATAATAATGTTCTTTGAGATGCCTTTTGAGATTAATGAGGCTAATTAATTCTGGAATAAATTGCTATCATATTCATAAGACCCTAGCCCTGTAAACCTTTCTTTTTCCTTTCATTATTTGTCTATGCATGATCCATCTGTGTGTTTCTGATGTGTATTGGCTCCCTGTAGTCAGCAGTGGACTGGTAGTGATGTAGCTGTGTGTATAATTAACAGTTCGATGTCCTAGTTTTAGTTGCTCTAAATAAGCCGCCAGAGTTAGCCAAGCCCCTGCTGAACTTCTAGATGATGCAAGAAAAGCAACATGAGATTTGACGGAACAGCTACAATGCTTGGCTTATGAATTCTTCTTTTTGTTTTTATGCAGTTAATGTTTTGAGTAAAAAAAGAAATGATTAGAAAGACTCCACCAACGGGCGCCACTGTACGGCTCGTCGGTCGTCGTAGCGAAGTGATCGTCGGCTAGATGCTGGTGTGTCTCTCTGGGATCTGTCTGGGTGCTGAAAGCCTCAGAGATGTTTGTCTTCATTATGTGTGTGCGTTTGGTGCAAGCGTGCGTGCGCCTTCACTTGGATAAGTAATAATGAGGTCCCAGGAGATGAAAGGGGATAAAGAGAGAAGATGTTCTGTCTAAGATAACACATTACATCTCCACCACACGCAGTTAGACAATGTAGCCTTAAATACCTTATTACTCGTCTTTTATTGCTCTTCATCCCCTGTGTGATCCACATTATGAATAGGTCACTCACTTATTGCAAAGTCTCAAGTCACTGCTGAAAACCACATCGATCCAGTTAATTCTTCGTAGGCATTCATTTTTTTGCTGTTTTAGCCCAATGATTGACTTACCTTAGAGGTCCAGTTTGTAAGATTTAAAGGGGTGTAATTATAGACATGGAATGTAAAATGTAGTGGTTGAGATCTTATTACTGGTATTACTGTCATCAACTATGTTTGGATGGGGACTAAATGGCACTAAAAAGCCCAAAGCAACGACTTCCAAGCCACAGAGGAAGGTGGGGCATGTTCAGCTGGTTGCAGTCGGTAACTTAAGTGCTAGATGTCACTAAATATTACAGTGAACCTTCAAGTAAAATGTAGCACGACCTACTTTGCATTCATAGCTTTTTTCTGTTATTTTGCTTTGATGGGCTTCACTAGAACAAATGAAGCCACTGTGGAAGTACCTTTAAATGAAATACTGTTGATGGCTTCTAGATTATTGTCTCAAAGTCAAATAATGTAAAAATATTTTCTTTCTTGAGAGACAGCTCTATCCTAGAATTATTGAAGAGGTTCCACTAAGAAGGCAATTAAATGTTTCAGGACGTTTGCCATTACTTAATCACAATAACTGATGTGTTTGCATAATTTAGCATGTTAGCATTCATTTGACTCGCTAATTAGGCTTTATCTGCTGATATTTAGCAGAAAAACTGCAATTACTGGTCAGTGTTTAACATAATATTTCTTAGTTAGCAGTGTGGTCAGTGTGTTAAAGGAATGGGAGCTTGGCAAGTTTCAGCACTTTCTTACTGCATGTCTTCACCTTTAGGAAATAGCTGAAATTATTTGGCAGCATTTAGCATCACTTTTCCAAGTTATCATCAGCATGGTGAATGTCACCCAACACCCCTCATATTGACAAGTTCAATCCCATGTTCTTCCACTTTGTACATTAAAATAAACGTAAAATTATGATTTTGATTGTACACAAAACAACTGTTTGTGTCAACATTTAGCAAATTAACTAGTTTTTAGTTGAACTTGGTAACTTTTAGCCCTCGCTTTTCCCTAAGTCCAACCTTTTTTCCCAATGTAATCACCTCTGGTTTAAAAATATCAAGATTGTGACTGAAAAGTGCTTGGCTTAGGCTTCAGAACAGCTGTCTTGGTGACTATGTTCACTTCTTATAGTCTGTAGTTATTTTGAATCCACTCTTTTCAGTTCAGTCCATTGTACAGTACCCTTTAACTTTCTATTTTCTCCCCTTTTTGTTGTGTATTCAAATGGTTTAGCTCTTGTTCCTGCACTGTTATTAAAACCAGTGGTAATAGTGGGTAACAGTGTATCCGTGTTTTCATATCAGTATATTTAAACTGCTTGAGTCTGGATAATTTATCCTTGATCTAGAGACACTGTGGTTTCATCCAGCTTGGCCTGTTTGAAGTCCATAGTTAATTGGTCTGCGTCTGTGATGAGCCTGCCTTTTGCAAAGGTTAATTAAGTTTCCCTTTTCTTCCCATTAGGTGATGTGTGCTCTGTGTGGAGGTACAGTATAGCAATCAAAAACACTACAGCTGGGTTAGAGGAAAGGGGAGGAAGGGGGAGGAGAGAGACCAGCGGTCGTTTGCAAATGGATGATTTTGTTCTATCACTAAGTCGAGTCTCATAAGTGAAAGATGAAGAGCAAACTTTTGGAGCTGGATTTCATGTTTAAGCAAAGAGAAAGACAAAAATAAAAGACAGAGAAAAGGAAACAGACTGAAGGACAAAATGTATCAGCAAGTAAGAGAAACCTTCTGAAGCAGTGATTTTTTTTTTTTTTATACCACAAGAGGTTTTCACAATTTCATCATTGAGTGCTTCCTCAGAATAGCAGCCAATTATTTTCTCTAGAAGTCGGTCTTTTTTGATAGTTTTGGCCGGCTGGCACTGGCTGGCATTTGGAGATATTCTTCACAGCAATAACCATGTTGAACGATTCACCAGACTTGACAAACCAGGAGCTGCTTTGCATTTATTTAATTTCCCCACCATTTAGATGATTAATTAACCAAATGGCATTTTTTGACTAAAACTAAGATATCCAAGAGACCAGATGACAAAAAAGTACTAAGCAGACCATTGTATGATTCATATGACTCACTTAGCTTTATTTCTCTGCAGGGAATCAGCAGCTGCCAACACACTTTTACAGTCATTTCTACAACCATGTTTACTACAAAACTTGAAAATAACCCTGTAGGCAAAACCCGCTATGGTAAATAGACAGTTTGTTTTGCCATTCAGAGACTTTTGTTCTTTATGTGTCTTCTGCTGCAACTCCTACCGCATAGCATACCACTTTTTTTTTTTTTTTTTTATACTTTAAGGCCGTGAATCCGTTTTGGAATATTGACTGTAGCTGGAAATTTGGCATCAGATGACAAGACGGTGAAATGTAGGCCAGCGGAGCTGCTCTGTGGGGCAAGCAGGGCTTTTTTTTTTTCGAAAGGAGAGATCACTTATGAAGCCTAGATTTATTTACATTTGCAGTAAAAAACATAAGATTTAAAATGGACATCTACCTGGACTAGAGTCCTCTTCTGAAAAGCATCCAGATACTGGCTCTGAGACACTTTTAAAGTCTTATACTTAGCTGTTTTATTCTCATTATGGGTGAACTGTCCATTTAAATCACATCCCCCCGTGTCCCTTTGGAACACAACCTCAGTCCACCCCCTTCTACAGGAAGACTTGTCAAAATGCTCTCTGAAACCTCTCCTCTTCCGTTTGTTTCTGTCCTTCCTCTGTCAGATTTGTTGTGTATTTATACTCTTTCTCTTTTCTTTTTGCTGAAAGACTCCCTGCTGTTCATGCCTCCAACTTTTTTGCTCCTTGCCTTTCTTCCTTTCTCAGCTGTTTTTAGCATGGGCGTCTTCCATCTTCCACTACTTGTTCTCTTTCTCTCTCACCCCATCTATTATTTAAACATCAATAATGGGGGCCTGTTGTTGTTGTTGCCAGGCTGATGCCGCTGTTGTTGCTGCCCTGCTGGGCTGTATCCTCACTCATCTGCTACTTCCTGTCTAATAAATCACACCAACTCCCTCCAAAACCATCTGCATCCTCATATATCTAACCTTTTGCTCTCTGTTTCGGCACTAAATGGCACCCTTCCAGATGCCTTGTATTTCCTTTTCACTACTTTCACATCAGGTTACTAGTGTGAAAGTTGGCTTAAAATTGAAATTAGAGGTTGGTTTCCATGTTATTGACCAAATATGCACTGTAAAGTTACGTTTTCAAGTTTTGTTGTAATACAAACCAAGTAAAACTATACATTTTAGATCATTTCAGGTCTTTTGAATCACAACCTTTTCTCTCTTAAAACTGACACAACATCATTAGATGTAATTTTTCACTTATGCAACTCTGGAACAATTAAATAACCACTCTGAATTTCCAGATCTGAACTCCACTGAAAACTTTTTCAGTATGTTCAAAGTGAAACAAAGTGGAGCTGTTGCATATTTGTGCCCAACAGCAATGTGAAAAACTGGTGGAGAATGTACATTTCCATACGTACCATGCATCATTATTCCATCAAATATTAATTTCCAAATAAATGTCAACAGTTTCTTAACATTATCATCTGAAAATACAGAATTTTTACGTTTTGAGCTGTTCTCAATTTCAAATCTTCCATATGACAAATATGACTTTTAGAAATCTTTGTAGTATTTTTTACAGTAAACACATACTAAACAAATAGTAAAACCAGTGGTCTCCTTGAACTGTCTATAAAACAGTACTTCCCCATTACCAGTGCCGTGCATTTGCAAGCATGCTTAAATTATTGTATGGTGTCTTGCAATGCAGTTGAAGTGTGAGACTAACAAAGGTGGTCTTCAAAGTACAATGCAAGTCTTCCTCCTGCTTCCCCTTCAGGTCTCATACTTGTGCCCCAGAATACAGCGGGTCTAAACTCAGGACTGACCCGGCTGCTGCTTTTCCTTCCCTCTGCAATCAATGAACCTTGGTGAAGATTGGCATAATCATTTTGTAGCGAACCCATGCAGCTTTGAATAGTAATGGAGCTATGGCCATCATTGGTAGGGAAGAGCTATAGCGAGGCTGATGGATTCGGTGCCAGGGCGGGCGATAGGTTAGCAGACAGACAAACAGGTAGACAGACAAAGCATCTGGCATATCTGAATCAGCAGCCAGTCAACAGTGCGTCCCTAAACAACAGAAAATATGGTTTAAAATCAGATAACAGTAGTAGCGTATTAGCTTCTAACATGTAAAAATGCTTTGAATAATTTGAGTTGCACCATTATTACTCACTTTTATAATATAGTTTCCTCTGTTTAAAAAAAATAAATGCTATATGTGATTGAAACTCAAGTTAGAATCCTACCATTCATCATCATATCAGATGGGATAGATAGCTACATTAAACTGCTGAACCTCTACTGAGTGGAATAAAGAGATTAATTATTCGTCAGTATAGTCTATTGACCCTCTGCTCAGAGCGGTGGCTTCATGCCCAGACTGAGCGAGGAGGAGTCTGATTAGGAACAGAACACCTTGCAACACTACGCTTTTTTTTCAAGAAGGGACACGTCAAAATGTCAGATAAAGATAACGTCAGAAGTAATTACCAAAATGAGTTTTAGTACAGACATAGTGAAGGAGTGTCATGTTTTAAGGACATATGGTCCTGTTGAAGATATGTCTAATTCTATGTGGTTCCTAATGGGTAAAAACACTTTCACATGCTGAACAGTTCCAGGTTTCCAAGTTCCTGTCAAGTTAGAGTTTTGGAGTGATCATTTAATGAATTAAACAGATATTTTTTTCTCTCACAGACAACACTAATGTCGTTGTAGTAAAGATGTTACACTTACCCTGCGATGTACTGGCGACATGTCCAGGGTGTACCCCGCCTTCGCCCGTAAGTGGCTGGGATAGGCTCCAGCGACCCCCATGACCCTAGTGAGGATAAAGCGGGCTCAGAAAATGGATGGATGGATGTTACACTTACAAAACCATCAAATGATGTTCTCCTTATACTTCATGAAGTTTACAGCAGATAATTAACAGTAACATTATCCCACCCAGTGACCTATTACTCTTTACCAACTGCACTCTTTTGTCCAAATGTGGTCACTTTTGGCTCTGAAAATCCAAGATCCCCACAATCAAAAACACAAATTCTGTTCTTCAAACTAGCAATTCAAAAATCTTCGGTAGTTCTTACCAAGTGTTAAATCCTTTGCAACAAATTTGGGAAAATGTAGAAGATGAGGAGCAAATTCTACCAGCTATTTTGCATCCTTTACATACTTTTCATGATAGATGGTATTGAACAATGGTAAAGGCCTTTTTAAGCTGATAAATGACTAAAACTGACATTAGATACTGTCATTATAGTCTGTTGGCCCTAGGAAGTGGAAATATAATTTTATGCTACAGTGCTTTTTTATTTCGGACTTTTGGCAGAGTAGTTAAATGAACCTTTTGCCTTTGGAGCCACCAACCATCTACATATCTTTAGTATTGAATAAACTAGTTTCAGCATATTGTTTCCACCCCAGCTTGACACAGAATTTCTAGCTGACACAGTGGGCCACAGAGATTAAAAACAAATGGTTTTCTCAGTATCTTAAGAATATTTGGTTTATTCAAAATTGCTGGGTTCGACAGTCTTTTGTAAGAGTAGTTGTCAATCATAAAACGCTCTTAAAATCCTCTGCATCATCAGATCAGTGGGATGAAACTGCAGGCACCATTAAAAGAGAATTAGATCCTTACAGCTCAGCTCCCCTGCTACCTGAATATGTTGACAGAACCATTTTTATGCTCTTAAGAGGAGGATGACCTTTTGCAGGTGATGTAATGGCACAGCCTCTTTGCGTAGTTGGCCTTGCCAGATTTACTGCGACCTCAGACTGATTGACGGGGCTGACAGAACTCACACAGTGTGTCAAGGTAACATGGCCTTTGAGTCCACGCAGATGAGGAGGATGATTGTGTCCAGAGGAGGAAAAAACGTAGAGGAGGGGATGGAGAGATGACCAGAGAGCAAGATGGAAAACAGAGAGAGTGAGAATTAGAGCGAGAGGGTGAATGGAGAGGGCTTTTAGCACGCTGAGGGAGGTTTAGGATATCATATACACAGGAAGTAGGGGTGATAAAGATCGATGTGGGTTGCATTAGGCCCAGGCCAAACCAGGCCATGCTCGCCTCACCTCTTATAAGTTGTGAATTCAGTTTTTCATGAGACATTAAAAACTTTAAGAACACACAAGCAACTACTTCACTCTTATATGCATTTCTAAGTCTTATATTGAAAATCCTCTTCCAAAAAGTTGTAGCACAAACACCAGAACACAACAAATTCTCGATGGATGCATCTATAAACAATACCACATGTTCGGCAGATGTTTTTAGTTATTATTCAGTGCATTTCCTCCTCTGTTGTATGTCTAAAGCTTAAACCAATATGGAAAATTGAGGCTGCGTCAAATATATGTAGTCATGTTCTAGAAAATGGAAAAATCAATTTTGTTGGTTTTTTTTATGCTACTGTTCTAAATAAAAAAGGTGAGAAAGAATTATGTAGTGTTTGTTCTTCAATTTCTAAGTTTTAGACATTTATGAAGTGGAGGAATCTTCATTAAGTCAATTTTCTCAACCATTTCAAGTCAAATACATATAAACCTTGTTATGGAAATGGTTATAATGAAGATGATGCAGAGGTTCTAGGTTCTGAGGAGATTCTGCTTTTTTTTTTTGGATCTTGAGTTTTTGGAAACCATTTATCCAGAGAGTGATTTAAGAGGAACGTTACAGTTGATATTGTGATTTTGATGATATTTGGGTAGTGTAAGAGTCAATGTCTCACTCAAGGCCACATGGACTGAATACAAATGTATATTTTTCAGAACTTATACAAAAGCAGCTGTTTCTTGGTATGTTAACACTACTTCCCTTTTATACATCTTCTTAATTTGTTCAGGGGAGCAGATGCACAGCCATTTTGTTGCTCAGATACCTTCTTAGTGGTTGTTGAGTCTTTCATTTTCCCTTCAGTGTTCACAGTGAATAGGTGATGCACCTCTTTACATTTCTTTTTCATCTTATTCACCACCATTCAAGTCAGTACTCAGAAACCAACCTTGGCAGTAAAAAAGAGCTTTACAAAGCCGCTTTGAAAATCACAACATGCTCATATTTCTTGGTAATTGTAATCCATTTTTTAATGTGTAAAATACCCGAGACAAAATTGGACCTTTGTACACCAATTTATAAAGAGCTTGCTTCTGTAGTACCCAACGCACTTCACCTTTTTGATCTAGAAGTAACTCAAAAGCACAGTGCGTCTGGTTACCCTCAGCTGTTTTGATTGTCTGAATGGGTACAGTGGCATAAAAGGGCCAGTGTTGTGTCCTAAATGGTGTAATTATTGTCCATTAAGCTATGATGGGCTGAAATTTTCGAGTGAAAAGCCCACTCAGGCTCTGTGTGCATTATCACATCTGAGCTGGTCAACATTATTGGGCTAAATAGACTGAAAGTGAGGCTGCTCATTCAGGAGTTACACTTGTCTATGTATACCAACACACACTTATTTTGTGGACATAGCTGTGACCCTCAGTGTTATAACCGTCATGTACATACAGCCTGACACCCAAGAATGCATAGACACACAGCTGCAAACACCCTAATACACACACGACCCTGGAGACTGGTCATCTAATTGTCAGAGCGTAATGCACACACACATATGAGTCACTCCCTCTCACTTTATATATGCAGGCTCCACCCATCATGATACTCTCAGTCCAGAACTGCTTCCCCCACCCATACATACACCCACATGCATACACACATCCCAGCGCTGATATTTCAACCACGAGTGGCCCCCACCCCCTGAATTTGCTTGCTCCCATTATCTCACTGCTATTGATCCTCATCCCCTCCTCTGCTCCGCCTGCACAACCTTTAGAGCCTTTACTGGATAATTTTCAAGGGCATTTATAAATACAAGATGGGGTGGAGGGGCTGATTGCTCATTGGCTGTTGGTGGATTCGTGAGAAAGGCAAGAGGGTGTGAAAACAAATGAGTTTAGGAAAAATGTAGCTTTGTCTCCTGAATTTGAAGCACTAAAAACTGCTCGTTTCTGACTTGAATTACACAGTGGAGAGTACTCCCGTCTTCCTTGGAATATGATGGTGAAGTTACATTTCTAAAGTTTTATTACGGTAGCTAGTGTCACACACTGTTGGCAATGTAGAAGACCAGAAGGCACTGAGGAACGTGGGAATGAGGATAAGGATTTTCTTAGAAAATTCACTTGTCTTTGAAGTACGAATAAATGGCTGTTATCATAGTTTTTGAGCAGTGTTTTTCAACCTTGGGGTCGGGACCCCATGTGGGGTCGACTGGAATTAAAATGAGGTTGCCTGAAATTTTAAGTAATTGATTAAAAAAAAAAAAAACAACTTAGTAATAAAAAATATATGGTGAGTTGAGAGAGACAATCACAATCCATAAAAGACATGACAAACTGTGAAGCTGAAACTG
>JAPQRP010000007.1:4585906-4616237 GCA_037367295.1 Apogon hyalosoma | reverse complement strand
TGCTACATTTGGGTCGCTTTTTTTTCCTTTTGCTGATCCGTCTTTTATGAAGTCTGATTCAGAAAATGTTAGACTGTTGTGATATTCTGTGCAGAAAGAGTAGTCTGTGTTTGTCTGCAAATTTAGAACCTTTTTGTTGTCTTGAGTTTAGAGCTGGAATAATTGATCACAAGCATCAATTTTGATATTTTTTGTGACTTTTTTAAGCAAAACTCACTGTTTCCTTTGCTGATTTTTCTATGAATTTGACAAAAATGTCACCACATTTGGATGCTAATACACCTGCAGATAGTTTTAGCTGTATTTAACTCATCATCTGCTCTTATGGTCCTGAACTAACTCTGTCCACTCTCTGTTTCTCACATACTCTGTCTTTCACTTCCTCTCTCTCTGTGGCATGTCTGCCTTCGCAGTTGTCACCTCCAATTCTAACTTCAATTCATTACATCTCCCCTTTTCCCCAGCTGGACTCAGCCTCACTCTCTCTGACTCTCCCTCTCTCTTTCTCATACTCTCTCACACAGAGATATATTACTCTAGACTGAGGTAAAATTGGATTCTTAAGAGAAAATTTGAGACTTTTTATCTTTATCTATTTGCCCTCTTTCACTTCATCCTCATTCCACCGCCACCAGTCCTATCTCCATTGTAAGCTCTGTTTCGCTCATACACACACATTTCAGTCTCAGTCATATGCTTCTCACTGTCGCCTTATATTCGTTCACACAAATGCTCCGGCTGTCTCCCATCTCTTTCTCTTTCCCTGTGTCTCTCATTTTCAATTCAATCTGTACTGTATCTCATAGCAGCTGTCTGTGGACTTGCCAGTAATAGAGCAGAGCATAGCTGTTTGCAAAGCCTATTCAGTAAGCTCACTGTGTGTTTTATTGAATGGAGCTTGTACACAGTCCACATGCTATACCCTGTCTGTGTATTTGTATTTGTGTAGATGCATGTTGGCTATAGGTGGCAGTGGAGTATATGAATGAGTTTAGAGTTTCAGTGTGTTTATGTGTGTTCTGAGGTCTGCTGTACGGGCATGCGTTTCCCAACACTGTTCCTGTCTTAACAATATTACAAAGCCAGCACTGAGCTTGATTGATCAAAGCTTTCTGCATTGCTACAGGGCTAAATCTGGAGCTTCTGTGTAAGTGTGTGTGTGTGTGTGTGTCCTATTTCAGACAGCAGAGTCAATGTTCTCACCTGGCTAGTCTGATGAGGCCACTTGCAGCCATTTCACTCCTCCTTATTCCCTTTGATGCAGAATTGTGTCTGGGAGCAAGAAGCAGAACAAGCGGTTTGATCCAGTTTTTTTTTTTTTTTTTTAGAGGGAGTATTTTTAAAAGTGAGACAGAGTGGGGTATGAAAGATGTGGATGTAACTGCTGTGATGTCACCCATTGGCTTTGAAGATGAGAGTTTGCATTTTAGGCGTTGCTATCTGGGTTTTTGGAGCTGAAACTAGTGCTAACCAACTGGCAACACATAGCACACTGCTAACCAAAAGTGTTATATTAAATGCATGCGGTAATGCGTGACACTTACCATGGTTATGTTTCAACTAACTAGGAAATATGATGTTCAATGCTGCCAAGATATGGAAAAACAAATATTTGTGTTTGATTACAATAACATCAGCTTTGCTCAAAGAACATGCTAGCCCACAGACCATATAATGCGGTGTAACCTACAGTGTCACACTTATTTAATATTAACGTCCTGATAGTTTTAAAAGTTTGCAAGTCTTTTTTTTTTTAGTATAAGGTTAATTTGTTTAAGTCTGTACTCAGCATTTATGTATGCAAAATGAGTTACACATACAAAATTAACAAATAAAGTAACAAAATAAATTCAAAATGCAGAATTAATGCTTTACCTAATGTATCTGTATAATGTTAACAGTATACCAGGTATTACAGTTAATGGTAGATTGAATGAAACATCCATTCATTCGTTTTCCAAACTGCTTAATTCTTAAGGTTGTGGGGGAGCTGGAGTTGATCCCTCCTGCCAACCAGTGAAGGAGGGGCACAACCTGGACACATCATCAGTTCATCGCAGGGCTGTGAATGAAATATTTACATATAAAGTCATTCAGCTAACTTGTACAAAGTGCAACTTCTTAACCAGAACTACAGTAAAGTTGTTCGTCAGGGGACTTCAACAATTTTTATTTGTATCTGTATGAATAGAAGCACTGAACATATGAGCAGGTGCCTGAGTTATCAGTTGACTCTTGAACCCCTGAGACATTATTTCAATGAAATTGGCTGCTTGGAATTTGTGGCTGTGGAGGTGTAATAAAAGCTGCTGTGAGTATGTGCTTGTTCCTTTTCATTAGTGGTTTTACTTTAGTTTGTGTTTTAGGGTCAAAACAGGGTGGAAAAACAGAAAAAGCCAAAGAAAGGAATTGAAGTTTTACAGGTTTTTACTGAATAAAGCACTCAGAATGTACATCAATAAGAGATTTAGGATGTTTAACATAAACTGTGAACTGTAACACACTGAACAAGTATTTTAATTTTGGACCAGTAGTTTTTGTTTTAGGGCTCTTTTTTTGTAACTCAGTCAAGCTGCTTTTCGACACCAGGTTGAACTCCAAAAAGCAGCTACATGGTAAAAACTGGGTAAAAATACAGTAACAAAAAAAAAAAAAGTAAAGACAACACTGCAAACAACAGTAAAAATAAAGAAACAACAGGGAAAATGGTGTATTAAAAAAAAAAAAGACCAAACGGCTTATATTTATAATGAGTGGGTTTCACTCACTGCTCTGTGTTTTGCCCCAAAAAATGTCTATGGAAAGCACAAGCATGTTTTGAAATTGTTCTTATTAAGTAAACAGTTGAATTTTTGTGAATATTTGAAATAAATCATGCATACAGAATGCTCACTGCAGATACGTTAGGGGTTAAAGGGTTGCAGACTGGTACTCGTATTAATGGAGCAATAATTGACAAAAAGGACCATTTATTACATGATCCAAATAAAGTAAATGAGACTATAATGATGCCTAGAAACAAAATGAGTCAGTATTTTTAGTGCTTAGTCTAAAAAGTAATTTGGAGCCAGAATCCTGTGGCTGACAGTGATATTACACTTTCAGATACATCTGCATTTAAATTTAAAGCCTAGTCCTTAGGTGACACTGAAAATCGAGGTGACCGACACTAAGTCAGAGAACACAGGAGCAAAGAGCCGAGCAGAGACTGTAATGAGGGGAAGTGAACATTCAGACAGAGCAAGACAGGGAACATATTAATAAGCAAGAAGACAGTTAAAGGCCGGCGGTGAGACGGGGTGTAAGGAAGGAGATGGCACAACAAAGAGAGCAGGGAAATGAGCAAACCAGCAGAAACCAGATTCAGACATCAAATTAAGTGTTACATGAAAGGACCAATAAGTCATTTGTACAGCGATACAGTAGCCACATTGTTCCTTTGTGCTGAGGTGAACTGCAGCAGTCTGTGGTGCAGTTTGTGCTGTAACAAGCTGCTCTGAGAGATAACTGAACACATTTTAGCAGCAGCTGTTTTGAATGACATGTTTTAACTGCTTAAGAGTCCCATTTTGACACATAGTTATGCAAAATCTAGTCATAATGAAAGAATTCTAAATGCTGGTATTGAATTTTTCCCCTCAGAGCTTCTGTTAACAGTTCTACGTAACAATACCCCTTTCTTCGTTGTTGCATACATGTTAAAATTGTATATGCAAATGAGACAAAGACACTTAGTTATTTTCACTCTAGAGGCACACTCTCTGTTTTACTTCCGTGTTTTAGCTGTTTTTCATTAACTGAACACCAAAAATAAGTAGTTGTTTTTGTTCTGTTGTGAGTGTAGAGCGGTGGAGTGAAGGATGTGTTGTCAATGCTCACTCACATCACGTCAAGGCAGTTTGTGACTGCTGACATCTACAGGCAGAGGGTGTTCATGCTTCATACCCCAGCCATGACCTCACTATGCATTAACCCTTCCTGTATTTAGTCAGCTGTGGGATTTAGATTTGTATGAAACTGGTACATCCAGATAAGCATGTTCCAAAAACCAGGACTTGGACAGCTATTACTTAAACCTTCACAGCTGATACATGTTTTCCATCAGTAGGAATCCACGTGAAATTATGAATGAATGTACTTTTGTTTTGTTTTATCTTTATATTTGTTTTTCTTATAGATTTCACATCAGTGGTATGATCAGAATCTTAAAACATGCATCAAAGATACACCAACACTATCATGTTTTACTGTCAAATTTGATCATTTTCTGGTATCTTTCCACTTCTGCAACAGTAAACTGAGTACTTTGGGTGGTAGACTTGGACATTTGAGAAGGTCATTTTTTGCCATTTTCTGCCCTTTTGTGTGTGTGTGTGTGTGTGTATATATATATATATATGTATATATAAATAGTCCGTCATATAGACTATATATCATATAGACTATATATAGCTATAGACCGTCATATAGCTATAGTCCGTCATATAGACTATATATAGCTAAATAGTTGATTGACTAACTGACGATAAAAGTAATCGATAGTTCCAACCATAATCATTGCGTTCTCTAGTTAGATTTCCATCTATATTATCTCATAGGTCATCGTCATATCCTCCTGAGACCAACAATGCATTTTTGTCCGTTATAGGGAACGAGTTTCACAGCTTTACTTAAAAAAAAATGTAATAAAATGCAGTCCACTGCTAAAGACATTCCATTAAAAGAATTTAAATATATCTGAAAAAGCTGTTGGATCATTCGGTTTCCAATCAAGACAATTATCTGATGTAAAAAAAGCTTAAACTTTTACTTTCCTGGGTCTCAAGAGGGTATGTTGTGATTATCAGTGACAGATGTGAATATATGAATGTCAGCATCTCATCCACGACAGCCAAAAATTTCCCGCTTATGATCATTATGTAAACATCATAGTATTAATATTCTTAATTATACATCTTTGTGATCCATCCTTTTGTTTTAGCGGTTTGAGCTGTGTTTCCTTTAAATATTCAGCAGCATTGTTTGCTTGATTGTTTGTTGAACCCACTGTAATTATGATGCTCATCAGGATTCATCAGCCGCCTCATATTGTCTTTCATTACTTACCCGAGCCATAAGAGCTCTTTATTATTCATCACACTGTTTTTCCCTTTGTTTGTGTTTGTTTGTATCTATATCTGTTCCATTCCACTTCCATTAACCCAGCTTTCATTTGCTATTGACTTGCTCTGATTAACAACGATGGAGTAAAATCTCAGGTTCATGCAATCTCTAATGGAGAACACTATGAGTTATCTGTTTTGTTTTGTTTTGTTCTGTTTTGTTTTTGCTGGCGTGACGTCTTCTGGGATCTTTAACCAACCAATTTCATCCTATTACGCTCGACAGACCAGACCTCATCCATTAAAGGTCTTCAGAGTTTCCCAAAACCATTTGGGCTTCAAACGCTTTGACCTACAATGTAACAAAGATTAGCCCGGCACTAAAATGCCTTTGGGAGAGCCAGTCTCTTGTCTGGATATCCAAATGGCCAGTCTGGGCTTCACGGCTCATTTTATCACTGAGGAAATAAGGGGAGCAGAGCACTCAGGCCCACAGCTAGTTAATATCATTGTTAAAATTGGATCCAATAAGTGAAACCGTTGAATTTTCTAGAAGTCAGAAGAAGATATCGGCCTAATATGTCATGTCTGGTTTGTTTGTATTTCTGTGTCTGTGGTTCAAAAGGAGATATCGGGCATTAATGTCTGCAAAAACTGCAGACAGGACTATTGTTGGAGGAGGGAAGCAGCCTTTATTTAGCTGTAAGTAGCCTTAAACTGCATCTTTGTGTCCATATTTAGCTTCTTATTAACATACAAAGTGCTGACTAAATTACCGCATTTAAGTTGACAAGAAATGATAGATCACTGAATGAACATAAGCAAAAATGAGACATGAGAGTTTCTACTTTCCCTTTGTATTATGATTAAACTAGTATCATTAAGCTCTATAACACAGTTGAATTCGTCAGTGAACTCATGCAAATATTAATATCAATCATTTACTTACAA
Source organism: Apogon hyalosoma (assembly GCA_037367295.1). Lineage (NCBI taxonomy): Eukaryota > Metazoa > Chordata > Actinopteri > Kurtiformes > Apogonidae > Apogon > Apogon hyalosoma. The sequence goes on along the minus strand of JAPQRP010000007.1, from coordinate 4,610,184 downwards.
GTTATTGATGTTACACTGTCTTGTTTAGTTTCATTATTCACTTTAGTGTCATTTATTAGTTTTTCGTTCTTGACAGTCATCTTTAATTTATTTTGGCTGATGTTTTCTTTCTGTTATTATGATCGATGATGAGACGATGAAAAGAAATGTAGATTGATCATTTGTTTGAAGAGGGAAGCGGTCTTTACTTAGCAGATAAGCTCCCTTAAACAGCATCTATTAAACTGTTTTTAGCTTATTGACATACTGATTGATGACTAAATGCCTTAACGGGAACGTTTAACTGTAGTTGTGGATATTTCAACAGAATGGATTGACATGAATTAAATGTATGTTACTAAACATTATGTGGAAAACAACAACTTCCATGATCCCACACCAACGTGTTATCTTCTGTGTCTTTTGTTGTGGTTTTAATTGAAAGACCCCTAGTGACATACATACATACTAGGGGTGCAGCGGTACACCCTCACGGTTAGGTCCGAGCATGTACTGTGGTATGGCTCATTTGCCATTTTCAAATGATATTTCCGGACAACTCACGTTTATATTAGAGCTTTGCAAGATGACTGACTTACGGAATTCTACTGTCATTGGTTGGAGCCCGGCTCGAGCCAGACTTTCTTCTTCTTCTCAAAAAACTTTACTCTTCTTCATGGTATTTGGCCAGTATGGTAATTAAGCATGGCACCCTCGGGTGAATTGATTGAGAAACACTCATTCTAACATACATGACGCATGGAGTATGAATTCATTGATGCATGACATTAGAAATTGACAAACCTATTTACTTAGGTAAAGCAAACATAAATGAGCTTTAAGGCTCTCCATCAGCTCCCAATTATGTTTCAGCACATAGCTGGTCTCCAGCCAGGCTCTGCATCCAAACTGTACCATACCATAAACCGCTACTCAAGAACTGCAATGTGTACCGAACTGTGGAAAACCGGTACCACTGCATCCCTAATACATACACACATACATACATACATACGTACATACTTTGAGTTGAGTTTCACATACTGACCAATAACGTCAAACATGAGATGGCTTAAATTTTTAAGGTTTTGGTGCAGTCCAGTGTTATTAAGTCTAAAGTAAATATCATTGAATTATAGATTGTACAGAATGATATTTGTAGCTTTTGTGTGTTGAGCGTTCTTGATAGTAAAAGGAAGTAGAATGAAGCACATTTGAGATCGACAGTAAAGACATACAGCAAAATTAAAATTTTTTTCCCATCCCATTTATAGCATAATCATTGCTTCTATTGAGGCTAACCAGCTACTTAACATTCTTTTATCTATTACTACTTTCACATACCTTTCAGCATCAGTCATTTCTTTGTAGGCTTCATGAGTTGTTAACTTATTTGTTTCAATTCTGCCGAGTGCAACTTTTGTTTATGAAGCCTAAAAGTGCAATTTTATGCAGATATCCCTGTGTTCAGTGCAAAAAAAAAATAAATTACCGGTGTGGTGTGTATGTGTGAATAAACTTTTTCATCTTATAATTTACTATTACCATAAAAATTGACCCTAAAAGGCAAATATATTGTTAATTGTAGTTCTTTCTATGACAATTAATCATGTAAAACTGAATTACCCTGACAGTCTATAGCTTCATCATACAAATGTTCTTATAACATCAACCAATTATTTGCTTTTCTAGCTGTGACTCCACACTATCTTTATGTCCTTCACCTTACTTAGACTAAGTTTTTGTAGTTGTTGTTATGATGTGTTAATTTCCCTTGCAAGAATCAGACTGTTTTGACTGTTTTGATCCATTGTTCCCAGTCTGCTCGATTCTCTCCAGATTGTGCCTCTGTGTTGACATGATAGACTTGTACAGCCAAAGGAAGCATGCACATTTATATTTAATCTCCTAGCTCTCATCCTTAATGCATGAGGAGAATGGGAAGATCCCCTCCGCCACCACCCTCTTGGCTTTTGGCCCGCTGGGAGAGCGAAAGAGTAGTGGTGGATGTGGTGGTGGTGGGGGGCAGGGGGTGGGATTAGGCCAGGATTAAGTCTGAGGTGTGAATAGGACCCACTAGACCGCCACAATTATGTACCCCTCCCCCCAAGTCTTTTCTCTGTCTTACATTTACCACCACAAATAAATGAGCTCGCTCACTCTCTGTCCTTGCCCTCTTTTCCCTTTCATGGCCTCCGACCAAACTCGGAAATTCACTTTGATTGTTGTATATTCTGTTGTGCTTTGTAGTTAAAAAAAAAAAAAAACAAAAACACAGAAGGAGCAGAATGATTGCAAGCTATGTTTTTGAGTTTACTTTTATTAATGTCCATCCAGTCAATCATACCAAGATGTTTTTATTTTGTCCTTTCACCATCTTGTTTTGTGTTTTTCTAAGACAGGGGTGTCAAACTCATTTAGTCCAGGGGCCACATTCAGCCCAATATGACCTCAGTCATGCCAAACTAGTAAAATAATAGAAAAATAACCTATGAATATTAATGATTAAAAAGTTTATTTTTGTTTTAGTGCAAAAAAGTAAAATTAAGTTATGAAAATGTTAAAATGTTTATATTTTGAAACATTCATTTTGCAAAAAAATAATGAATAACATGAACAACTTTACATTTCTTAAGTCCAATTTAAACAATATAATGCCTCAACTTATCATATATGTGCATTATGGATGACAGTGGAAAACATTTAATAACAGGCAGAATAGTGTTAAATTTTTGCAGTGTGGAATTTGGAGTTGTCATTATATATACTTAATTCTGAGATTATTTTACTGGTCTGACCCACTTGCAAACAAATTGAACGGAAATGAGTTTGACACCATTGACAGTTAATGTTTTCAGTGTAAATTTTGGACTTTGAAAATTCATTCCATGGGCCAAATTGGAATCTGTGGCAGGCTGGTTTTGGCCCTCGGGCTGTATGTTTCCTGTCACTGTCGACTTTGATGTTAAATGGAAGCAGGGTGGCACCTTCATCATCACTGACTGATAACTGCACCACACACTGCAAAGAAATCAATAGAAAACTTTTTTTTTTTTCCCTCCCAGTGATGACTTTAGCAATCACTGTGACTGTCCAAGTCACATTTGTCTGTCTGCTCCTAGATCAACCCTAAAAGCAACAAACTGTGAAGAGTCAACAGCAGACATCAGGTAGTAGTTGATATTATTAGCTATGTGGGACCTAGTTAATAACACAATCTAACCTTAGTACTGCCTTCAGTTCGACAAGTGAAGAGTGTGATGCACTGCACTGCCGTACCTAATGGGAAATGGTGTTTACTTAAATACTGGTTATATCACAATTCAGAGGTAATTTTAGAACTTGTATATGTGTGTACAAGCAGGAAAGAACACCAATGGAGGAATTATGTGTGTACATTTTAGATAGAAAATAACCAAATATGTTGTTTTCAAGATTTAGCACTTGTTGATATTTCAGTGAAACAGGGGTATTATTATATAACGGGTATTTAAATCTAAATTAATGTAGGGTTGTGTGGTCCAGCATCTAACTCAATTAAATACTGTCTGTGCATTGTTATTAGTGATGGTAACTGTAAACTGTAAAATGACCAACGCTTTACAGTTGATAACCCATAAAGACCCATACATCGACTGTCGACCAAAAGCATCTACTGATCTAAACTGTTGATCCCCTAATCCTATCAAACCATGTAAATAATTGGTGTAAAATGCAGTTTGTCATTGTTTTATGGTCATTAGATATGATCAATTTGGATGTTCAGAGGCTCTGTAGTTACCATGGAAACCCTATCATCTTCTACAACATTGATTCACCAGTAAAGCCAATGGAGTTGGATCAACGACAATGGGTGGGCACACTGGGTTTATGTTCAGTTAATGTTATATTTTGCTGAAAAAGTAACCTTTTTTATCTGTTTTTTCTGTTTTGATATAATAACCTTTGACTTTACTCTGAGCTTTTATGAACATTTACATAATCAGTCAATTATAATAAGAAAATAGATGATTTTCACTGGAAAAAATGTGAAATTCAGAGGATAATATTATAATAAATGGTGATAATTCACTTGGGAAAGGTTAAATAGAGAGAAAAAGTCATTTGGGAACTGTCACTAAAGTCACACTGGGTCCTTATGGGTTAAATTGTAGTTAAGTTTAAAGTCATACTTATAGAAATCTAGAGCACTGTGTGTTGACTTAAATTACAAGAATACAACCTAATGGATGCATCATATTAGTGTGTGTATTTATGTATAATCCCTGGATATATAAGCTTGTATATAGTCTATTCTCTTGAGTTTGCCTGTTTCGCAATTGTAGCTTGATTTCTATGATGCACATTCCAATTATTAAAAATCTTTAAAGGTCCCGGTCTAACTTCTCTGTGTAATCACAGTGAAATGCATCCCCACCTCTCAGCTTTGCTTTTTTCTCAGTTCAATAAGGCAAGATGATCAGAGATAATAACTTCTTCCTCATGTTTACCACTTGGGTGTCCTTGATGATTGGTTTAGAATACCTAATGTTTTGTAGATCCATTCTGCACACAAGTAAATCTGTCAGACTCAGTGGTGTTCACCCTTTAATACACCATATTATGAGTGGGCCACTGAACTTCTTAGACTCCACCCCTCAGTCCTGTGTTTCCCAGTGGGTTTTGAGAGCAGCGAGTGGGTTAAGTGCTGATGGGGGCACACAGTACAAACAGGCCTATTAGAGACGAGTACTGTAAGGGGGCAGCTCCCCCAGACTCATTGTCTTTAATATTGCATGTTGGCATCGTGGTTCAACGCAGCCTCAGCTAGCTCCCAAGCTTCACTCCAGCTTGGTGCAGCTTTGACTCTACAACTGTTGGTGTGATTGTTAAGGCGTGTATGCATGCATGTGTGTGTTGGGTTGGTCGGTCCTGTTTGATGCGGTGATGGATGAGGTTTGCTGTAGGTTTGCACACTGTCGCAGGAGGACATCTTCTCTCACCCTACCCAGATCCAAACTGGTAAGAATAGAATAGAATAGAATAGAATAGAATATCTTTATTTGTCATTAACACGTACAACGAAATTGAAAGTGCCATCCAGTCTGTACATCATATTTAAAACCATAAAAATACAAGGCTTTTAGTTCAGAGGTGGCACCTTCTATGTCTTCAGGAAGTGGAGATTTAATCTGACTTACAGTCCATATTTAGGTTCAAAATCAGCCCTTCAGAAGTAGCCTTTATAGAAATACATCTGTCATAAAAGTACAGTCACACATCTCTTTCTATACTGGTAGAATTCAGAAAATGTTGAGCCTTGAGCCTGTCCAACTTGATAGATGTAGGATATACAACCTTGACTTTTACAGCAAATCATTAAATGTATTAGTGCTGAATGTGTTCCTCAAAGACGCAGCATCAGGTGAAAGAAAAAAAAATCTTTTTGTACTGTATGTTTTTTTGTAGCTTTAGTAAGACTCACAGTAATAAATCAGGATGAAAGTGATAAAATCATTCTTTTGATTAAAGGTGTACTCTGCCTCTAGCTCACAAGAGAATGTATTCTGTACTGATTCAGTACAGACTAAATCCAGGGGTGTTTAGTGGTGTTTCCATGTTATGTTTGCTCGTGGAAGTAAGAAGTTAGTATATGTTTGATTTTATTTGTAAAGGATATCATATGTAATGCTATTATAATATGTAAGCATGAATTATGATATAATTCCATGTGTTATGTTTACCCTATGGAAGGCAATCGCCACTAAGTCTGAATGTGTTCTGTATTCTGTACTTGTTTCAGTTTGATCTTTATGTGAACTGACTTACAACTGGGATCCCACAGATAGTCATTCAGCAATAGCATGAAACCTCTAGACTAATTTTTCTTAAACACAGTCAAAGTGACAGTTTGTAGGATTTTACTACAATGGAAATCTTAGGGACACATTAAGTTACAGAAGTGCAATTACACATGAAACACAATCGACCAATAATGTGAGCTTCCACAAAGTCTAAATTTCTTCTGCTTATGTTATTTTTTAGATTGATATGAGGACACATTTAGACATGCACTTGACACTATTTCCAATGACCAGCCAAACATTTAACCCAGAAAATAAAGAAACAAAGAAATCTACCTCTAGCAAACATCCTCAGCAATCCACCCTGAACAGCCCTTGTGTTTGTGTGTTTGCACTGATTCCGGTAGCAGGTGTTTAAAGCCAACATTGATCTAGTAACATAAATCCACCACTTGTGTTTTGTTTCTGAAGCTCAGAGTTTCAGGGATTCAGGATTGCTTGAGTTGCAACCACAGTGTGGCTGCTTTGCTCTGTGTAAAAATGAAATGTTTGTGTTTTTAGTTCAGGTTTCTTGCAGTTCTGATTGAAAAGTGTGCAGTTTTCTAAGGTGATAACAGACTAGAAACAGAAAGATTTTTATTCCAACACTCAGTTTTTCTAGTGTAAATTGTCCTTTTTATCCTGAAATAAACAATCTGAGCTCCATGAATAGATGTCTTTGTTGCCTGCTTGATTTATTTGCTGAAATGCAGAGTGTGTGTTAGTGTCTTTTTGCTGGCGTGAATAAACTTGTGTGTTTTTTGTGTCTTTGTGTTTCTTGTTTGTGCTCTGTGTGTGTTTGTGTAGACAATGTGCACATGTAGCCGACATGTTAACAGCCGCTGCCAAGATTTGCGGTTTCACCATTTTGTTAAGGTTACGCCAGTAATATAAACCCAGGCCTCTACCTCTAACCCAGCCTCATCTATCAGAAATCATATCAGTCCATGTTAATAAGCCAAATATGACAGACAAAACCAGCTGTGGCTTTCAGGCTGATGAAAAGGTTATTTGTGTGTTTGTGTGTGTATGTGTGTTTGCTCCCGTTAAACTCATATCCTCTCTGTTTTCTATCTTTCTGCATCTCCCTGTCTCTCTGAACAGCTTCCTGCCGACCTCAATAAAATGCATCTAACTGACCACACCCATCAGCAGGTGATGCATGTGCCTCCCAGCCAATCAGGATGCAGCATCGCCAGCGACTCAGGAAGTAGCAGCTTATCAGATATTTACCAGGTAGGGGGCTTGTTTTCTTTTGTCACTTTAGCTTTAAATATTTACTTTTTCAAAACCACACATGGACTAAAGATGCTGTGAGTTTCTGTATATTTTAGGGACATGTATAAATATAATCCTTCACTGATGATCTCCTAAAGACCCACTCTGGCTCATTTCTGCTTGTTACTTTTAATTCACATTTTTAACAGTTTCTTTCACGAATGGAAATCTTCTTTTTTTTTAATCATGTTTACATTTGTTATTATTATAATCAAATCTTATTCAGAATTTTTCAGTATTATCTGAAATATTAAATAAGTCATGCTTGCAACAGGGTTTTCTAAACTTCTCCTCCTAAGACTCAAGCTTGCAAAAATATTGCATGAAATGCCATAATTTCTACATTATCAACTAACTCTTCCACGATCCAAATAATGTGCCAACACTTTTTTTATATTGTACTGAAGTATGTTGATTCAGGAGAAGAGTGCATATTTAATTAGGGAAAATGATCCACATATTGTAGAATTGTGATATATTTCATTAGCATCCCAGTAAACATGGATCCTGACTTTTAGTTTGACTTTTAGGAGAAATATAACTTTAAGAAGACAACTTATTTCTATTAAAATTACTATGGTTTTGGTAGAAACAAAAATGTATTTTGTGTAGCACATGTTTCAGTTACCCACATGCAGCCTCAACTTTCATTTAATGACATTTCCATAGAGGAAAGATTTGATAAATGCAAAATGTAGGTTTCGTCTCCCTGTTGTGTGTGCACTGACATAAAAAAAAAAAAAAAAAAAAGATACACATACAGTCCAGTGACAACCAGCATCTGTAGCCCTTCCACCACACTGTGATAACATCTGGTCTGTGGCAAGACGTATTTTAGTGATGGCAGAATGTTCCCAGCTTTTTGTGCTCTCATTCTGTCTGTCTAAATGCAGTGGATCTGTCTGCCCCATCCCCTCCCTTTTAGCTATCCTTGGGATACAGCGAGCTAATAGCTAATTATTGTGCATCAGAGGTGCATCCTGGTGATCCTTCTCCCTGTGTACTTCCTGCAGTGAAAAGAAAGGTCACACTCAGAAAAATAAACTTCACCTTTCAAGCTCTGTTGTGTACCTGTGCTACAGGTGAAGATGCTGTAAAGCTGAGTGTACATATTGTACCTTAGCAAAGAAGGGACCTTAGTTTTGTTCATTAATCCTACCTTTTGCAGCCTCTGTAAATCAAAGTTGTTTTTTTTTAAATGACAAACTAACACTAAATGCAAATTTAACCACAGCTAACTAGCATAATGAAAATAAAAGTATGATTAAAAGAAAATGGAGAAGAAAGACTTAAAAACAATTTCAGTTGTCCATGTTAGCAGGTGTTTTCTAACTGAAAAACTGCAAGTTATACAAGGACTGTTGGATTTAATCTTGAAAACAGCTTTTCTGGAGACTTAATCTGAATAACGTCATTGTAGTACCAGCCTGATAGATGTGTGTCTGTGTGTGTTAACTCTTATACTCTCTCACTAAATGGAAGCTTGACATAATGATTTAAAATTATTAGAGCTCAATAAAGTCAGTTGAATATTTCGCATTTCATAGATGTTTGCTTTTAATTCTGATATACTCAGTGTTTTATTCTCTTGTTGCATTTATTGCACTTACTCAGCTGAATGCTCTAATGTTAAAATTAAAAGTATTCCAGTTTTCCAGACCAGCAGGTCTTTATTATTTCCTCTTGTATAAGCGTCACCTTTATGTGACATTTTTGAGCGTTCGATAGCTCAGTGTGCTTTGGAGTTAAATGCCTCCAGAGGGTGAGGTATTTAAATGGCTGCCAATCAATAATCCATAAAAGGGTACATGACAAGCCTGTCATCTTATTATTTCAGTCCTTGAGCTCTTATAATCTTTACACAGACCCAGAGTTTCCCAATAAATACAAGACCCCTTTCACCTTATTACTTTAGCCATGCTGTTGTTTTGAAGGTGTTGCTGTCTTTGATTTTTTCTTTAATACCTTTGCTGAATGCATGCTGATCTTGTAGGGGTCACTAAGAAAGGATTCCTTTTGATTTCAGCTTGTAAGCTCTGTTAGTAGTTGTCACCATTACTTACAAACTGATGAGCTACTTCCAGATTGAGTCACTGAGTGATCTCCACTGCTGTTCTCCAAGATATTGAATACTTTTGTATCAGAGAGAAATGACATTATCATATGCATTACTGTTATTACATTTTCTCTGTATTTTTGCACATTGTAGTTAAAAAATGTAGGCATTTTTACCCTGTCCCCCGAAGGGGTGGCAAGGGTATTGTTTTTGTTTTTTTGTTGTTTTTTTTTTGTCTGTTTGTCAGTAACTTTACGCAAAAACTACTGGACCAATTTCCATGAAATTTTCAGGAAAGGTGCGAGGTGGTCCAGAATAGATCCCATTAACTTGAGTGAATGTAGGTCAAAGGTAAAGGTCAAGGTCACCAAAAAATGTGTTTTAGCAACGATAAGAGATGGGGCAAATCCGGTAAAACATTTGCGAGGGGCAGGATGTGTTGTACCTGGCACCACTTGTTTTCTTGTTGTTCATGTAGACTTACTACAACAGTTTGTTGACATTTTTACACTGTCAATCATGGATAATGAAACTGTTAATTTTAAATTCAAAACAAAATTGGTTTGACTCAAGTCTTCAAACTAGGTTGCAGTGTCTGAAAGCTGAGTCAGAAAAGTAACCCCTGTTAAACTATAGGCTTAGTGTTCCCCAGGGTTCAATCCTGGGGCCCTTGCCTTTTAGTTTCTTTCTATATGACCTGCCTACAAGTTACCCAGAGGCTGGCTGTCAGCTTTATACAAATATAGTGAAGAATCTGACTGCTCGCTTGGATAGATGAAGTAAAGGAGGTCGGCACAACATTGTAGACCTAAATGTGGACAGTCAGATTTCTCTACAAAGGCCTGTTAACACTGGAACAGACTGGCATTTTAATTACAGATGTAAAATATTTACTACGTGTATTTCATTCTACTTTTATAACTGTGTATATTGTGGTTTCATGATTTCAAACTGCATGTTTTCATCATCTGTATATGTTTAGAACTGCTTATATAAATGCCTACATAGGACAGGGACTGTGAATTAGCAGTATCTTGGAACTCTTTATGCAGCATATTGGTTCTAATGCTTACCTTGAAAGGATCTTGACTGCATTTATAGTACAATAACAGAAATGTGACAAATGTTTCTGTACCATCAAAATAAAGTTTTTTTTAGTGCAGAATGGGATGGAACAGGTCAGTAGCAAAGTAAACCCTGACCATGAAGTGCAGTGCACTAAAGCCACGACTGGGATCGAGTTACTTCACAATTGAGAAGTTGACAGACCCACTCATGTTTGAGACACAAAGCAGCCTAAAATGACATTGTTTTGATAATTTAAACTCAATCTCCCACAGCCTGTCCTCCCTAATCAGCCTAACCGGGAGTGTTTGCAGATTGATGCAAGTCAGGTCAGCCCAGGTCAGACGTTTAACTTGGAGACCCGATCTCCTCACCCCCAGATTAGATATTTATCACACGGATCTGATCCCATCGCTTCGTCACTGACCCAGCTCTGTTTGTTCACAGCTGTCTTAAAAAGTCGACCTTCCCTTCAGACGTGCTCCTCAGCTGTCAGAGCAACTGTTATACGGCTGTTTTTTTTTCCTCAACTTTTTTCTCCCTATTTCCTTTTTTCTTTTACCTTGACTCAACCCACTATAGCGGGGTGTCAAAGTCATTTTAGTTCAGGGGCCACATTCAGCCCAGTTTGATCTCTATTGGATCAGACCAGTAAAATAATAGCATTATAGCCTATAATTGATGACAACTCCAAAATTTCTGTTTGGTGTAGTGCAAAAAAATAACATTAAATTCCGAAAATATTTACATTAACAAACTATCCAAACAAAAAAAAGATGTGAATAACCTGAAAAAAAACTGACATTTCTATCACTCATTCTGTATTCTTCTCCTCTCCTCTATCCAATTCATTCCTTTGCTTTTCCCCTCTCATCTGTCTCATCTGTTATGTCCTCTGTGCATTCCTACCTCATTTTTCTCTCTCCTTTCTGCTGTGACAGCTGTGTAAAATGTGGTGGCTCTTGAGCATCCTGGATCAGTAGGCTGATCTGATGTCCCCTGTCTCTGAGATACATTCTGTCCTCAAACTTGTTAAGAAACTGAGGGAATTGGTCTTAAAGGGCATGTCCTGCATTCTCAATAAAGGACAAGCTGATATGTCAGTGTCACAGGCTAAAAAAGTGAGTGATGATAAATAAAAGTATTATTGTTTCACTTCATAGCAATGTCTAGTAAAGTTCATTCACAGTTCTTTTTTTTCTGTAAAACTTAATATGCAGAAATGAGAAGTAACAAAGTATGAATACTTTATAAAATAGAGTTTTTAGGAATCTTCACTTTTTTTAGTGTTTTTGTGTTTGTTTTTTTTTAATGAAGTTTTATTTTTACTCCCAACATTAAACCATATATATATATATATATATATAAGAGAAAGTATATATACTTTCTTCCTCTTGCAGTTTCAAAACAGTCCTGTTACTTCAGCTTCAATACATTTCTCCCCAACTCAAGACCAATTTCAACTCAATAATAAATGGAAATGGTGATTCCTTGGTTTATACATTGACACATCTCACACGAGACAAAAATATCTTAAAAGATAAAACAAGATGTAAGTATCTTCAAAAAATAAAACGGCACACATGTCTGATTTTGGGATTTAGTGCTAACTTTGTTCATTGTCTTGATGTAATTTAATGTTGAATTTCTAAAATGAACAAGTTCTTTACTGCTTGAGTGTTTTACTCTACATAACTTTTCCTGACCCACTGCTAACATTTAAGTTTTTTGCACAGCTACTGGCTCTGTAGTTTAATGCAGAAAGGATGTGCATCCTTCTTCAAATCCCCAATAAATTCAGTTGTTGTCATTGATTTAGTCATTTCTAGGGACGTTTCAGAAAATACATTAAAAATTAATTTTATTTAGGGCAGGGGACATATTCATTCTAACTAATCTGTTTTTATATATTAGGTTGGAATTAATGGATTTGGTGCAGAGCAGTGAAACCAGTTCGTTTTTTTGGAGTCCTCTAAATAGCTTGTCCAACCTATTTTACTCAAATCAAATTGGACTGCTGCTTGAACTTGGAATGGACTGTTAGCTTAATTCCCATGGCTTTGGAAAAAAAAACTATAAACCTTTTGGCCAGGCACCAAATCTCCACAGAATCCAGGAGCTTGATTGTTGGTTAGGGAGTCCATTTTGCAGTATGAACAGGCGGAAATTAATTTTCCCAGCAACTGGTACACACCAATCAAATCTAGTCAACTCGGTGAAATGCTTCTGCAATAATTGTGCACATGGTACCTGCAGGATAATGTCACTGAGTGGATTAGATTTGATCAGCTTGGTCCAAGGCAGCCATTTATCTTCTATCCTCTATCATCTACCTCTGGGTGCATCCATAACAACATAGCAATGTTTGTTCTTTAAAACATAGCCAAAAATATACAGTACATTGGAGCACTTCGCAAATCTGTTTTTACTCCCACTTTTACTGGTTTAGCACAGTAAAGTAGGGGTAAAGTGTGTGTCACCCAACAGACAACAGCTATGCTTTGATACTGAAGCCAATGTGGAGGTATCTTAAAATGTAATATCAATGACCTGTGCTAAATCTCACATGCTAATTCCCATTAAAACAAATTGGTGTTCAATAGCCATATATAGGGGTACTGATGTGGTCCTTTTTAGCTCCCTGGCTGATAGGCCATGAGCTATCGTGAAGGCGCTGTATCTGTCGTCGTCTTTGTTTTCGTCAGCAATTTTTCAAACATCTTCTCTGATTAAACTACTGGTCGGATTCATTTCAAATTTTATGTGCAGCTTCCCTGAGACAGTGTCTACAAAGTTTGTTCACAGTTTTGAGAAATTTCGATTTTTTAATTTATGACAGATTTTTTGAAGGGGTCATATTTTGCTAGACCCACTTTTATTAATCTTTGGTAGATTTATTTGTGTATTTGGGGACCCTAATAGTTGAAAAAGTTTGAAGTTGAACCATCCAGGTGCTGCAAAGTTATCTTTATATTCATTTTGGCAGACATCAAGTGGATTTCTACAACTCATTTTAATTTGTTTTTTAAGTTATTACGTTTACAACTAGTTACATCATGACATTTGCACATATAAGGTCAAGACTTCCGACGAACATTTCTCGGAGTCCGCTGTCTTATAATGGGTCATACTTTGATGGCTTACAGATATCAATATGGTTACTATTGAGCACTAATAGGAAGTCATGTATGGACTTTCATTTAATTTTTTTCATTTAATTCCTTCCTTCCTTCCTCCCTCCCTCTCTCCCTTTGAACTGCTAAATCCTTGTGAGGAGCCTATCCCGGCTGTGTGACGGTCCAAACCATCCAAAAAAAACAGCTTTCACACAGTAAATAAGCCAGTAGTTCAGTTTGATCCAGACCAAATCCAGCTCCTTTGGTCAGACCAAAGACCAGGTGTTCAGTCCAGGGGAGGTTTAACCAGTGTGAATTTGTTTCAGAATAAATGTACTACCACTACGCTGTTTGTCTTACTGGTAGTTTGGCATGTTTCATTTTTCACTCTTCTCCTACTTTACTCTCTGGATCAACTATGCTCACTTCTGTTTAATCCATAAAAAACACCATAAACCAACCAATTCTTGTTTCATATAGTGTGTGGTGTATAACTAAGTAAAATCTAAGTGAAGGCTTTAAAATTGTTTTGAAACATAACAGCAGTAGAAGTAAATCTCAAACATGCCAGAAACCACATCATCCACCTGGAAGAGTTAACAGATGGCTTACAGCACTGCTGTTACCGCTGGAGAGCCACACCTCTCACCTCTGGGTTGGCGGTTCAATTCCCAACTGACCTTAAAGCCCATATACCCCATAAAACCATTGGCTGCCAACCATCTGCCTGCACTGCACAAGGGAAGTGTGGGAGAATATGAATTATTACTGGTGGATTTGAATATTTGGCTGTACTCCTCAAATTTGGGGCTTTTCTAGCTCAGGGTCACTGGTACAGCTGCTTAATCCAAGGTTATTCCACTAATTTTATGTGGAGAGTGCATCATTGAAAAAATGGTCATAAAATGTAGAATGAGATGGAATTTTTAGTAGCATAAGCCTGTTACAAAATGTAGATTTTCTCACTGATTTGATGTTCTTTTTTCCACAACCTTGACGTTATCTTTCACACCTAAACTGAATCCTTGATGAGACTGAAGATTGCATATGTAGTAGATCTGTTGAATTATTCCCTTTAGATTTTTTTCTCTAAAGATGTCGTGTAAGGTTACTGAACAATCTGATTTTGGTTTGGTTTGGTTCAACTAACAGATCTTAATGCAAGGAATGTTAAACAATTTGTATTACTAATTTATAGGTCACATCATTACTCTAAATTTAACCTTGAAATCCATAAAAGTGTGTTATGAATTGTGTTTACAGAGTGTAGTTGTGTACAGTCATGGTCAAATGCTTCATTGTATGAGCTGTTACCAACCACTGGACGGCCTCGTCTGTTGTCTTTGCTATAGGCTACAGAGAGTGAGCTGGGCGATGTGGACCTGTCTGGGCTTCCAGAGGCTGCTGTAGACAGTGAAGAAGAAGAGGAGGAAGATGAGGACCTGGAGAGAGCCTCAGACACTCTTCTGGGCCGAGACCTGGTCCGAGAGTGTCTGGAAAAAGACCCAGCTGATCGCAGTGATGACGACATCGGTGAGTTTCATGTTTGCTGCTGTCAACTCTGTAATTTCCTCATGGTGGGATGAATAAAATCTTATCTTATCTTTTAAAAAAACCCAACTTGCTTGTCTCCAATAACACGAATAACTATGAGTTCAAAAATGTCCCCCTGAGATTAATAACATATTCTGGTTTGGATACTGTCTTGATAAAATCAGTTAACTGAATCTAGCAGAGGTGTGTTCTTACATGTGACTGACTTTCTATTTTTGGACTGCACATCCACAAGACCCCATCTATCATTCACTAAGCACACACAGAGAAGATACACAAATGCTGCTCTCACAAAAGACCCTTTACAGTGGTCTCTAAACTCCAATGCCCTTCTAGTGCATATTTAAGCAGGCAATCAGAGAGATAACCTCATTAGTGGGACTCAGCGGGGTCCAGGAGGAGAAGGTGACCACATGAGTGAGCAGAGAGAAGTTGTAAAGGCTTGGCCTGCTGCGTGCCCACTGTGAGGTCGGCCTTCTCATGGCTTTCATTGGTTGTTCAGTTCATTGACAAGTTATTCACAGGAGAGCTGCAGTGAGGAGTGGAACAGAGGAGGGGAGGACCCAAGTCCATTTCAGATGCCACATAAATGCTCCATTAATAAGCTTAATGGCTGATACAATCAATAGTCGACACAATGGCATCAATAGCATGACACAATACTATCAAGATAAAGATAGTATCACAATGCTGTTTGATGCAACCATTTATGATGTATCTTGATGTCTATAAAGTTGCAAAAAAGAAGGAATTCTGCAAAGATGCACAAATAAGTTAGGCTGAGCCTGGAATTGGTTGAAATTGTCTGCATGTTTTAATAAAATCTTGATATTTGGTACCATGATGATGAGGAAGAAAGACAGAAAGAAAGAAAGGAAGAAAGACAGAAAGAAAGAAAGAAAGAAAGAACGAACGAAGGAAGCAGGTATAATGGTGTTATACCAAAATGTTGTCATACAGACATTTACAAAATTCAGAAAACTAAGACATAATGTCATGTTGTAACATAACATAACTTTTTTTTTCCATGTGAGGAAGTGGATCATTACCTTTTCAGTCAGATTTTGCATAATCTGACTGAAATGGTAAATATGTGAAAATGTGCTTGATGATAGTGATTACTTAATCATTTGTCATGCAAGAGAATCAATGACAAATGGATTGATCGAAACTGTCATATTAACATTAAAGGTGCATTGATTCATTACCATCATCGTCTCATACATACATTGAATAACACACAAGGAAAAACCCTCCACCTGGCTGGTCGCCTTTAAGCAGCATAGTGTTTTTCTACCCTACCTAACTTGGCTAACATTGACAAGAGAAGATGAATTAGTAAAACATCCTTTCATTCATCATTCACTTTTCTAACAGTGTCTTTATTGGCAAAGAAACATTACAAAGCCAACCTGTTGAACTTGGACAGCTTGTGCCACATCCAGAATGCCTGCAGGAAATGAAAGCTTACTCAGCTGCGTTTTAGAATAATAAATGAGCTTGTTTATTTGGAAGTGGCCACTCAAGATGCGTGTGGATACATATTAATACCAGATCTGAACAGGCCCATAGTGTTGGAAAATAACTGTTACCCAAGTTGGATTTCATACATGATAAGCATAAAATATTTTCAAGTGATTAGTCAGTCATAGCTGTATTTATGTTTCTTTCAACAAATCAAATGACATGTTAACTGGTTTAGACTGTTTTTCTTATTCTTTTTTAAATAATATAACAGTCATTAAAATGTGCATGAAACAATCATAGATAACTCAGTGGATTGAATCTGCTTATGTTAGACTTCAGGTCAAGTCCACATGGATGCATATATTTTTACCCAAATCCTTGTCTAGTATGAGTTTTAGTCGATTTATCTCACCAGATTGAGGATTTATTACTTCATAAGGGTTAGCTCTCACTCTAATTATCATCTTCTGAATGTAATCTTTGCTTTCTTTGTCCTCCCTGTTGTTATTTACCAAAGTCCCATCTACCTTGTCCACCAAGACGAACTTAAAATGCTGTGACTGTTTGACCCAGTTATTTTTAAAGCCCAAAAGGAAACGAGGCAGAGAGGAGCAGAGGAAATGAATGAGGTGATAAAAGCAGTAGAAATGAAAGGGAGTTACTGAGCCAGACTGCATAGTGTGCGAGTCGGAGCTAGGTCACAGTGTTCTCTGTCAGGGATAGTACATAGTGTAGATGTGATTTATAAAAAAAGAAAACAGCAGCAACAGAATGGTTTATGAAAGTGTGTCTTTAGCCATCATGGTAAAGCTGTACATTTTTAGCGTAAATTAGAAAACAAATAATGCCTTTTGACTGCAGATGAACAGTATTCACAGCTTTTATCCTTATATGTGTTGTTTGTTCTTGTGCAAAGTGCTTCTTGTGTCATATGCAAGTAAGATTTTCAGTATTTGTCTTGCCTGAGCAAATTCCATGAATATCTGCATTAGTTTGATAATATATTCTTTAGTATGTATTGTACCAATTGCTGTTCTAATTGTGTCTTAGTAGAGCATTTTAATATATATATTTTGCATATATATATATATATATATATATATATATTAGTTTGTATATTTTGGGCTAAATACAGTACTATGCGAAAGTTTTAGGCAGCCTTTAATTTGTTGTTTATGCAGCGTTGAAATGAACATGTATATTTATTTATCAGCCTCTTTTCTTCAGATACAACAAGAAAATACAGGAAATATGTGCACAGCCTTAAAAGACACACAAAAAACGGAACTAAATGGGTTGTAAAGGTTAAAGTCAGTATTTAATATGACCTCTGACCCCGTGACAAGAAGCAACAAAAACCGTTTGAAACATCTGGCATTTGTTGAATGAAGCCTGGAATAAAAAATCAGAAAGTGAATGCCAAAAATTTCATATTGTCTGAAGAAAAGGATTAAAGACATAAGTGTAAAAGGAAGGTCACACTAAATATGACCACTTTGGTTTATAGAACCTGTTTTTTTTTTTCCTCTGGTACTTTTGTTTTTACTGCTGTACATACTTTACAGCAGTAAAAATAAAAGTTTGCAAAAACAGCAAATCTAAAGGCTGCCTAATGCCTCTTAATTATTATTATTATTTTTTTTTGTATTGATAATTTCTTTGCTTCTATTTTACTTGAATGGAACAACTGTAACTCCCACTAATTCCCCCCCTGGGATTATTCAAGTATTCAGATTTTTCTTGTCTTTTTTGAGCATTTATTAGAACAAATTCCTTGACATACAGTTCAATCTCATACATATTGAACAATTCTTGTCTGTTAGATATTTTGCTCACTCATACACATATGTGCAGGAAAAAGGAGGGAAAAGAAAAAAAAACACCCCTCCACAGGTCAGCAACATACTTTCTTTGCCAGATAGGACTTAACAGGGGACCATCTTTCCAAATAAATGTCCATCCAGAGTTGCAGGCTTGCGGTTATATTTCCCATACAGTCTACAGCTCTCAGTCTTTGGATCCACTGGTCCGTAGTGGGTGGGTGAGGTTTAAGCCAGTTTATAGTAATAATTTTATGAGCTAGTAATACAAGAACTCTAAGCATATTTTTCTTCTTGATTTTTCTTTTGTTTACCAACTTGTTTTCTCTCTCCCTTATTTTTTTGTTGCCAAATAGAGCAACTCCTGGAGTTCATGCACCAGCTCCCTGCCTTTGCCAACATGACCATGTCGGTGCGGAGGGAACTGTGCAGCGTCATGGTGTTCGAGGTGGTGGAACAGGCGGGCACAGTCATCCTGCGCGACAAACAAGAGGTACGAGAGCACCTATTAACAAACTCTATACGAAAAATGTAAATGCATGTCTTTATCAGTTGGTGCAGTTACAGAGAGCCATTAAATGGTTGCTCAAGAAACCCAGTCTTTTGTTTATTTGGTTATTAGTGGGAGTTTTTTTTTTTCTCCACATCCCACTGTGAATCCAAACTGCAGCAATTACCATATGTAAATCCTGTTTTCAGTCTGCTCGCATCATTAACATTACAACACTGAAGTCCCTTAACAATTAAATAAATGTTAACTTATGTTGAGCACAAAATAAGATGTTTTACTTGTTAATTGTCCATAGCAAAATATTTCAATGGGGCCATTAATGTAGTTACAAGTACAAGAATGCATTTGTTTTTCATTCAGAATGGAAGCAAAACCCAATGAGACGTGTGACTGGGCTGTAGTGAGGAAAGCTGATAAGAACCAGATCCCTTTAATAAAATAGAAAATGTATAAAGGACTGCACAAACAGCCTGAAAGTATGTAGGCCAGATGTTGTTTGGTTCTTTAATAATCTGACAATGTGTTAAATTCAATTTTATAAAGATTATGTAGTTGAAAAGGATTAATTTGGACTTTTGAGGATTTACTTGCTGCAAAAATAGCTGGTTTCATTTATCGTTTTTAGTTTCTTTCTAATGAAAGTCCACATTTCTGATGGAACTGATGAACTGTTTTACCTGTGGTAACCTGTTTGCAAAATGTAGATGAATGTAACTACTCTAATAACCATATTCCTACATTCAACTACCTCTGCACAAGATCACATATATATTTAATATTTGAGTTTAAGTTGAGCTTATTAGTTTATTTGGCAGGGACCATGTAAAGAAAATATCAAACACCAAGTAGAGATGACCTGTATCAGATTATAGTGTTCGCGTTAATTTCCATTTGTAGTCCCTCTAGGAGACAAGAAGGAAATTAAAAGGGGAAAGAAGATTAAGAACCAAGAATAAGATTTACCTGCAAGAATATAAAAAAATATGATTTGGCCAGAGCATGGATTTGCTAAACAAAAAAAAAAAAAAAAAACTCAAAAAACTCAAAAAGCTCTTAAATAGCTTTAAATTGAAGAGTTTTATACATCTAAATACCTTACATCAAAGGAGAGACACAGTAATAGGTGTTTAAAAGTGAACACATGTGGACAGGCCAATTGCTCAGAAACTATGTGCACTGCAGGCAAAAACGCCAGTCAGTCACTTGTGCTGCTACACAGTTAATTAATTAAGTTACATGGCTGAGAAACAGGAGCTCTGTCATGGCTGTTTGGTTCCATGCAGCAGCATTGAAACCGACAGGGTGATAAATGGCGATGAACGGCCGGCTGCCAGGATGGCAATACATGACAGCAGCAAAACAAAAAAAGGACATACAGAGACACACTCAAGTACGCATGCATGCATCTGATGGTTCCATACTGTCTGTGTCGAGTCGTTTGATGGACAGGTCCCTCCACTCCCAGTGTCTCTGTGGACTTATGTTGAAGGTCAAAGAAAAGCACTTGGCTTTGCTAACAAGAATCTAACTTGTGAGAGAAAAAGATTCTGAAGGGGTCTAACAGAAGTAAACAACAGATAGAATGTGCTTCAGAAGAAAAATCTAATCCAGCTCTTTATTGCAACAAATATAAAAAGCAAACAAACATGCTGGATGTAATATTGCCATACACATGTAAAATGTATCTTCTGCAGTCACCTAAAGACAGAGCCATTTGTGTGAATGGAGTGAATTAAGTATTAATTGAAGTGTTTGTACATATACTCCCCTAGAAGCATTCCATTTTCTACCTAGGAAATAGAAAGTAGTGCTGAAGAAAGATCATTATTTGACTAAAATGACACCTGGAGCTGCAAGAAAGGCAATTACAAGAAACCTAGATGTAAACTGTACAGGATAAACTGCATATGTGATGGAAAAAGATGAGTCCAACAGCAAAAGAAGATGAGTTTAACAGAAAATTGGAAAGATGTATTTAGAAATAAGGCTATGGGCCCTGTTTAGTTTAATTGACCATAATGTTTATCAGGAATCATCAGCCACATCTGGAATGATGGTCTGGAGGTCTGAGAGCATTTCCTAGATCATAAGGCTAGAAGAGGGAGTTAACAAGGGGCTGCCAAAGTTAGAGTTTAGATTAGTGAGATTCAAGGGGATGTAGGAGGATCTAATTACAGGTATGTAATGTAATATTCATAATTATGTGTGTCCTTAGTGGATAATCATATTAAAATGAGAATTGTGTGTTGTTACTTAAGAGTGAGTTGTTTATATGAACTGAGGGAGCAGGTCCTCTCTAGGGAGTCTACCATATTTCCACAATGTTTACTGTAGCGCAGAATGGGCTATTTCACTATAGTTTGTGTGCTGTGGCATTTTAATACTAAGCTGCATTACTGTCTCCTGCTATTTTTGATTGTAGACAAAAGTTAGTCTGACTCACTGGATGTGAGTATTTCTGTTGCACTGTGACAGGACTGTCATTCTCTTTCCATTATCTGTGCCTTATCACTGAAAAAATGCCTTTTGCTACATGAAAGAACAACAACCTCCAATCTGCAACGTGAAAATTGCACATTTTGACTAAAGACCCATTTCTTTTTATGCACCAGAGTCAACGTCCCCATAACTGAAAATCCCAGAACAAGAATGTTTTGATTTTTTTGGAGGGTGAAGTAGGTATTCAGGTGGTTGTAATGTGCTCTTTGGCCTATAGGTTTCACTGCATATCACACACTGAGCCTTTAAAGTTTCTGGGATTACTCTATGTGAAGTTCATCCACATTTGTATCTGTTGTATATACAGGGTGTCCACAACGTCTCTTTACAAATTAAAACCTTTATTACAAAAGCAATTGATGAGATATGTTCATCATATTTGTTCTATGTGCTCAGTGGTTATCTGTTTTTAATCAGATTGTGGAATCATGTGCAATCAAATCATCGGTCCATTTTTCTTCAGTGAGAGCTCAATTACTTCAAATTTTGACCTTTTGACTGAATGTGTGTCACCACAACTGGATGAACGTCAAACAACCATCATTTTCCAGGTAGATGGTGCACCACCACATTGTGGACTACATGTAGGTGGGTTCCTAAATCAAACATTTCTAGACCGATGGATTGGAAGGGATAGTTCAATTCACTGTCCACCTCATTCACCAGTTATCACTGCCCTGGATTTCTTTCTATGGGGTTATGTTAAAGATGTCATGTATCGAACAAAGATATATGACATCAACAACCAGAAGTAAAAGATCACCGATGTCCTTGCCATCATTGATGAGTCTATGCTACAGCCAACATGGCAAGAAATCCACTACAGTTTGGATGTACTTCATGCAACCAATGTTGCCCATGTAGAAGTGGATTAGAGGCAAAAAAACAAAACAAAAACACAAAAAAACATCAGTATCTACTTTTCATTTTGTAATAATCTCCACAGATTTGTCTATTCATTTGCTTTTGTAAAAAAAAAAAAAAATTAGATTGTAGAGAGACTTTATGGACACCTTGTACGTGTAGTTATATATGACAGGTGTACATGAAGTATTTTTTTGCACATATGATGTTTGTTAGAAGTGGTAGATTTCATTTTAACTTCATGAAACTTCTTTCCTTGAGTATATAACATATTTTTTGTTGATTACATTACGTTTCACCATTTATGAAAAAATGAGGATATTCAAATAATGTCAGGTTTGGCTGAAAGGAAGAAAAAATTGGGAGAATAGCAGAGTAAGAAACGGTGTGAGTTGGTAAGAGAATGAAAAGGCAGTGAAGAGGAAATCTTCGTTGCAGTTGCAAAGGGAGCCCAGGGCTCATTCACCCCCCCGCCCTCCATCTGCTCACACTCACAATGAATGACTTGGTATATTATGCCCGCTGGCATTACCTTTTCAAAAGTTGCACTTAAAGACACATCACCTTTTCACTGCTACAGCTCACACAAGGCACGTTGTTCTCATTAATTCCAAATGCAGTGAGAAATAAATATATAACTGTTTTAACAGTCCGTGCTATAGACAAGAAACATTCATCTCTGTTAATGATTTTAACAGTATCATGGGGAATGCAGTGAATGAGGAATGTCACTGGTTTTTGTCGAGAGGCCATTATGGTTGAATAATTGTTATTCTGTTTTACTGTCCATTGTGTATCATGTATGTGTTTTATATAGTTTTGATTTTGTATGGCTGCTACCTTGGCCAGATCTCCCTTGCAAAAGAGATCTCTAATCTCAGTGGGACTTCCTGGTGAAATCAGGGTAAATAAAAAAGCATAGGTTTGTTCCTTCACTGGTGTCATTATTCCCAAAGTCATTCTGCTGATATTATTATGTTTTATTGTATTTATTTTATTGTACAGCACTTTGGAAACTTCTGTGGTTGTTTAAATTTGTGCTCTATAAATAAATATGGATTGGATTGGATTGGAAATATATTAGAGGTAAAATATAACAGTGGAATCAGTGCAGTGTTTTCATTTTAAAGTTTTAAGGTACAACTACCAACAGGACTGCCGTGATAAGTGGAATAATCTAAGAAAATGAATGTGAAGCCTTTTTTTTAAATGGATGTAGTCTTTTTTTAGCAGGGTTGTCCCAAATGAGCTGGTTACAGCAATTGGTGGGCAAATAAATCAGATAATCTAAGTACAGCTGGGGGAAAACATGATCATTTTCTGAGAATTAGCAATTTAAATCAATAAGAAATAACCATCAACTATGTGTATGATTATATATTTTTAGTTTTAGTTTTGCTCTCCTGTTAATAAAAATGCAATGTTATGATTTTTTTTGTTTTGGTTGCAACATTGCATTTTTCATTTCCCTGGAAATAAGCTAAAAATAACTAGCATGCCAGCAGTTTACCCAATAAAAAAATCTGCAGAATGAAAGAGTTTATTTATATGTTTGGTGATTTTTGGATGATGTGGTCTCTGTCTTTAGCTGGATCTCTGGTATGTTATACTGAACGGAGCAGTGGAAATTAGCCACCCAGAGGGAAGGGTGGAGACTCTCTGCATGGGCAATAGTTTTGGCATCTCGCCATCACTGGACAAACAGTACATGAATGGAGAAGTTCGCACCAAGGGAGACGACTCCCAGGTAGGAAAAAGTCCAATATTAACTGACAGCAGCAACACATTTTACACTTATATCCATGGGTTATAGGTTAAGAGAGAATCTATGTGATGATCTATTATTGATATGGATGACATTTGACATATTTCATAGTAAAAAAAGTTTTGCTTTGCTGGCATTTGACTGTTTAACAAATATGTGTGATAGCAATCTAGTCATCTAAAAATCTCATTTCTTTGAACAGTTATATGCAATGTAAATTTTTGTGAATAAAAAAAAGTTTCATACATATATCAGTATTATTTTGCTACAGGTAACTATGGGGTTTTTCCAGCTGTAACAAAGTTGATGTAAATGTTGTTTAGCAATTTAGTGTCAAGACTGTGGTTGGTTTTATGCAGAAAATTTGTGAATAGATGTAATATAAAACTAAGTTCAGTAATAAAAATGATCCACAGTAAATTTTGTAATATCTGAACCAAACCATGATCTTATTCTAACCCCAACTAAAATACTTGTATTGT
>JAPQRP010000007.1:4564379-4584982 GCA_037367295.1 Apogon hyalosoma | reverse complement strand
ACACACATTTTTTTTTTTAATTAGGGGAGTTGTGTGAATTCCAGTCTGTGGTGGTAAAGTGATGAGTTTTATAAACCCACCATCCAGCCCACACACCTCCTGCCTATTATAGGAAAGGCAACTAAATATGGAGCTGGTTAAACATTAACATGCAGATACACAACATATGTGATGCTGATATGAAATGCATTTTTGGTGTGTAATGTTACATAATTGCATGATATGTATCAATAGTTTTGCAGAAATGTACACTGGTAGAATTTTTTCCTGACGATTGGGTTGGTCATATTGAAGCTAGAAACATAGTTCACCTTTTTGTGGCCTCTTTTTCATTAGTGATTCAGTTGTAAACAGATCAGCTGTGCATTGATAATTATAAATAATGTGTCTTAATGAGCAGGTTTTATCAGATGTGCATTTTTTTATTCACATTTTCTAGGTGACTGCTTTTTAACTGAAGTTTCTAATTCAAAACCAAATGATTTGATGTGGAGACCTGGGTGTAAAAACAGTGAACAGTTCGTTTGTTCATAGCTGTCTCTGATTTACATGAGCAGTTTTCTCTCAGTCTTGTACTCGACACAAATAGATCATTTATGATGCAAATGCAGGGAACTGACAAAGTAAAAGAAGCATATCTACTTGTGGTAAGAACTCTGCTGTCCACACTGCCCAGTTCCTCCACTGCACACACATTTCCTGTCTTCAGATATACAGGAAGTTGCAGAGTTAGGGCTTAGAGACAAATGCAGAAACTGAAGATTTAGTGAAGGACAGCAAGTGACAATGCTGTGCCGTGACAAAGGAACTTTATTATTTTCATGTAGTAGAAGCGAGATTAGCTGTGTAGTTTTATTGTAGTCTAGGTGGCAAAATGCTACTTACCGTAAATAGATTTTAACTGCCACAGGTATTAGTATTTGATCAGGGTTAGTTCGTGTAAGTGTGGTTGGATTCTAATGCCTCTCTCTGCTCGGGCTCATGCTTCTTCTGTACTGCTGTTTGAGTATCCCGCTGTGGTGCAGAGCAACATTGTGCTCTACTACAAGTTTACCCGTTGTCCTCATGTTATCCTCGACCAGTTCGTGTGCATCGCCCAGGAGGACTACTGGCGCATCCTCAACCATGTGGAGAAGAACACACACAAGGTGGAAGAGGAGGGGGAGATCGTGATGGTGAAAGAGCACCGTGAGCTGGACCGCAGTGGGACCAGGAAGGGACACATCGTCATTAAGGTTAGTGGTCTAAAGCCTTGCCTCGTATTGTAACGATCCAGAGTTCGATCAGAGTTCAACAAAGCATTTTCTGCTTTGAAATTTTTTCCCACTCTCCTGGGTTTCAGTCTTGTGCCAGACCCTGACTTTTAACAGAGCTCAATAAAGTCAAACCTTATTAGCATCCCTACAAACATTTCCCAGACATCGCTGAACCTGCTCAGAGTGGAAATCAGGTGTATTTGTAAGGTCGAGGTAAACGCTTGTTTTACCAGAGCCTGACCTTTATGAGCTAACTTGGGTTAGAAACACATTAAACCCTTATTCAGAAATATCACTGAGGCTGAGTTCCACCAATAAGATTAATTTTTAAACCTGACAAAATCTTGTTTCACCAATTTTTTTATAAATTAAGAAATCTTACTATTAACCCTTTAGCCCCTGATGTGTCTGTGATGAGCTTTCAGAATGTACAATTTATTTCAAATATTCATAAAAATGTAATTAAATTTGTTTGCTCAATAGGGATCATTTCAAAATGTGTTGAGAGAATAGACCTTGCACTTTCCATAGACATCTGAGCATGGAGCATGCTCAGTGCACCCCCCGCCACTAGTGTATGGGGGGTGGGGGGGGCAAATCAAGTCTATAAAAATAGACAGTTTGGGCTTTTTTTTTTTATTTTTTATTTATTTATTTATTTTTTTTTACACCATTTTCCTTGTCGTTTTTTGTTTTTAACTGTTGTTGTGATTTTCATTTATTTATTTATTTTTTACTGTGTTTTTACCGAGTTTTGATTGTGTAACTGCTTTTTGGAGTTCAAACAGGTGCCAAAATACATCTGGACTGATTTAGAAAAAAAGAGCCCCAAAACAAAAACTACTGGGCCAAAATTCAAATACTTGTTGTTCAGTGTGTTCCAGTTCACAATTCATGTTACACATCCTAAATCTCGTATTGATTTACATTCTTAGTAAAACTTCAATTCCTTTCTTTGTCTTTTTCTGTTATTCCACCCTGTTTTGACCTAAAACACACTGTAAAACAAAACCATTGAAGAGAAGGAACACAAGCACATACTCACAGCAGCTTTTATGACACTGAAGCAGACGCAAATTCTAAGCAGCAAAATAATGTCTCAGGGATTCAAGGGTTAAACCTACCCATAAAGGTACAATTTGCAGTATTTCTATGAAAAACATTCATACATTGAGCTAAAAGTATCACATGTATGAGCTGCTGTTTTGTATTGCAGACGTATCAACAGCCGTTTGATGCTAATCATCGAACACCAGACCTTACTGTCTCATTATATAATTTTTATCATAAACCACAAGGGATACAGTGGATCTTTAGCGTGCAGGCTGCCCTCGGTCCAACAAGAGATAAAGAATATTTAATGCTTTTCCATTAGGTTGGTGCCATGGATTTTCCTAGAGTAATAATAACATATCTATGGTTGGTGTTAGATTGGATCAGTGGTATCAACACTTTACTGTGATTGGCTCAATGGCTCTAGCAATTCAATAGCAGTTAAATAGAATTCAGTCACAAAAAACTTTAAACTAATCTCTGTTTCTAAGATGAGTTAAAGAGAAGAACAGAAAGGTTTAATGACTGTTCTGCTTGTGTACGTATATGAGCTAATAAGCATGTTAAATTCCACTTTTACATGAGCTCATTGAGAATATTGTGACTCTTTAAAATTATTAAATCAAGCTATCATTCTCATTATTACACTAAATACTCTAACATGCCTGGGATTGATTTGAGTATCATCTCATCATAAATCGACTCTACCTTCACGAGCGGTATCTGACAAAATCATCAATATTCCAGCATCTTGTTCTGAGCAGCTCCTATCGAGGCACCGTTAGCACTATTAGTGTTTGCTGGAGCATTTTCTTGTACGCTACATTGCAGAGCGCTCCAAGGCCTTTTGATCCTTCTTTCCGAACCTCGAGAGGCAGCCAGGTATTGATCGGATAATGGGCCTGAATGATTCTCCTGGCTGCTGCTCCAAGAGAGACTGTTGGCTCCAAAAACACATCCAGTAGAGATGAGTCAGTTCACAAGTGTTAGTGTTTCCGCTTCTGTTTTGAGCTTTGTTCTTTTAGTGTCAGACAAAATTGGATGCCTTTGTAGTTTCTGTTCCCCGTCAAATGAGTCGTTTCCCCCAGAAGTCACTGCTCTGATGACACTGACCAACTACTGACAATACAATACAAAACAATACATGAAATGGAAATGGAGATGCGCTCCTCAGCAACAGAAATACTAAATTACTGACACAGAAATAAACTGTTGTATGACTATTTATACTTGGATCAGTATCCCAGTGTTCATCATATTTGGAATATAACATATACATATGGATGATACAGTATATTATAATATCCTGGTTACTGATGAATGTATGCTGTTTGTGTAGGTGCCTGTGATGTTTACAACACAAACCAGCACTTTAATCTGATATTTCTGTAACAGTTAGCTTAACCTTAAATTAATGGGACTGTCATCCAAAAAAGCTAGTTCTTAGGATTTGGCAGTTTGACTCCGTATAACAATGAAGTCACCAATAATATTTCTATATTTTTTTTTTGTTTCTGTGGCGTCACTAGGCTGATCACTGGGCACATAGATGGCAGCAGTGAGAAAGCGGAACAAGTTGTGTGCATGATACAATGCCCCTCTGTATTTCAGCTACAATAATCTGGCATATCTAAACCTACATAAGGGCATATTCAGGTTTCTGAAATCTGAATATGTGAACAAACATATAAACAGGATGCTTCAAAGCCCCTATTGTCATTGGCATATTGAAGTCCACATAAACGGAGCCAGTATAATGTACAGTACAGTAAAAGTCTTTGGCCACCTTTAGCTTTATTATTTTTGCAGGG
Source organism: Apogon hyalosoma (assembly GCA_037367295.1). Classification (NCBI taxonomy): domain Eukaryota; kingdom Metazoa; phylum Chordata; class Actinopteri; order Kurtiformes; family Apogonidae; genus Apogon; species Apogon hyalosoma. Next base: position 4,580,862 of record JAPQRP010000007.1, on the reverse strand, counting down.
TTGAAATGAGCATATGTGTTGTTATTTGTCATTCTCTTTTCTTCAGATACAAAAATACTGAAAATAGGTGCACTGCTTTAAAAGACAGACACAAACCTGAACTAAATGGGTGTTAAAAGTCATTATTTTTAGTGTGACCCTTGTCCCCATGACAAGAAGCAGCACAAACCGAAAGATCTGGCATGTGTTGAATGAAACCTGGTATAAGACATCAGAAAATGATGCAATAAATGTCATATTGTCTGAAGATATGGGTTAAAGACATGTTAAGTTCAAAGCGCAGTCAGACTAAATACTACCTCTTTGGTTTATAGAAGCTGTTTTTCCTTGAATCTTTTTCCTGCTGTTCATACTTTCCATATATCTAGATTGGATCTTAATACAGAGACTGAGAAATGCATATCATTAGTCTCATACCATAATTGCCCAAGTCATACTTTTGTCCAAATTGTGATATCTGCATAAAATGAGGCAGCAGTGTGAGGGGAGGACAGTTACACAGATATCACCATTTGGCCAAAAATATACCTATTATGCTATGAGGCTAACAATATGTCTGGTCATTACTTTACTAAATCAGCAAACCTAATGTTGGTCTAGGAGTTTTGCACAGTACTGTATGCACATTCAGTGTCATATAAGTCCAGAAAATATGGTGAACCTCAGCAACAAATGCTTCAGTCTTCCCTCATAAAACAGCCAGCAGCTGTGTTTATGTGTGCATGTTGCGTGGTTGCGTGTATGTGCTGCTGATGGGTGACTGACAGCTCTGTTCAATAGCTGTACCTTTACAGTTTATGTCCTTGTCACTTTTATGATTAATGTTGACATAATGTATTGAAATTGTGTGGTGTGTTGCGTCCTGGTTTAACGTACACGTGGGCCAGTGCTTGTAAACGCTGTGCGCTGTATAGATTATTTTTGCCCTTGTGTCACTTCAGCTGCAGTGAACATGCTGTATGTTTTTTTTTCTGGCTCACCCTAGGGAACCCCAGAGCGTCTGATCATGCACCTGGTAGAAGAACCTTCCGTGGTCGACCCCACCTACATCGAAGACTTCCTTCTGACCTACAGAACCTTCCTGTCCAATCCCATGGAGGTTGGCAAGAAACTGCTGGAGTGGTTCCAGGTGGACAGCCTCCGAGACACGGTTAGTGCTGCCTCCTTGTGAATTTGTCTGGAAAAAGTTTAGAAAGTTGGTCTGTGCCTGAGGTAGAGTTTGTATGTGTGCGTGTTGGAATCAAAGTGGACGTGATAGGCCACATTAGTCAGCAGGGCAGGGGTGTGAATGTTAACGTGTGTGTAAAGGCTAAAGTGTTCATACTGAGCTTCAGTTTTTGTGTGCGTACTTCCCTCGGCTCGTTTCGTATTCACACATGTTGATAGAAATTCATGTGTCGTGCCTCACATGCCGATCAATATGCGAACAGCCTCCTCAGCTCTCCTTGAGCCCGGCAGCGATTTGTTCGGCCCTGACACTCCCATTGTCCATAACTGCTTTAACCTAAGATTTGTCTTGTGCTGTCAATACTCTTTATGGGCTTGTCATTCAGGCTTATAATCTTCAACACAGTTAAACAGAATATCATCCTGTATATCAGTGGCAGGGTGCAATGCAGACAGAGACCAGGAAAAAAGCATCAGGGAAACGGTGTAAAGTGGACATTGATTGATACTCTGCATTGATGTATCGGTTGCTGCATGACCTTTTGCAAAGGTTAGATCGATGTTAACACCGGTGTGAATTTGCAGAAATGATTGCTATGCCACAACATTTGTTTTAGGATATTTTTGACTTAGTTTGAGACTAAATAAAATGGTGAAACTGGGGATAAGCCCTTTGGCTGCTGTGGAGCAGTGAGCCATTATTTCGACTTCTTGCTGTTCAGATTTTTACTTTTTAACTTTTACATGTCTTAACTGTTTTTGTTGCTAGATTACAGATTTTTCCAAAAATGAAAAAAAAAAGTATGTGTATATACTGCACTTTGGTGTAAAGGCCTGTATATGCTGAGCAAGCATTTTTATAATTAAACATTTGCATATGGATCAAAACGAACCCTTTAGGTGCTGGATGTTTTATTTTGTTTTGTTTTTTATTATTTTGACATCAAGATTTCAAAAAAGCTGTCTGTTTCATTCAGTTACGTTACCTGTCACAATATTGTGACTTTTGTGCGTAAAGGGTTAGAAATTATCATTATAAATGTCATATGTCACTAATTTTTTTCAGTTTTCAGGCAGATTTTTGGTCCTGGCAAAAGTAGACAGTTGTTAATGGTTTTAAACTTTTTTTTTTTTTCAAATGAGGAAACTGTTTAAGAAATCTTGAGGTGTAACATTCAGATCAGTTAAAATGATTCACTGTTTGTCCAACACCAAAACATGCTAGTAAAATAACCAAATGGTGTTTGTTTTTTGGGGGGATCACAAATGTAAAGAGTAGAAGACATTGTTCAAGAGTCATAGTTCAAGAATGGCTAAAGAAAAATTACAGAAAATTCCAGCTATTTAAAAATAGCACAAAATTAGCTGTATGCAACAAAACTTTACAAGTCAACTATTTTATGAAAATCTATAGTATTTTTGAGAATTCATACATAATCAACATACCATTGCAATATGCTAATCTGTTGGTATTTTTTCCACTCTTATTCAAATAACCTTCACAGTGTTTTCTTTAAATATACTGTTTATATAATGACAAGAAATGGACACTGTGTAAATGTAAGTATCAAGGACAACACTTCTACTGTCATTTTCCTCGGTATTTAACAACTGAAGTGTCCTGAAAGTTGAAACAGTCTTGTGTGACTTTTTATACCTGTTTTGTGGTTTTCTGCACATTTCTCATGAGCTCATACTCAAATAGGTCTTTCAAGAGCTTGAGTGTGAAACTGAAGTGTTTATGTATGTGGTGAGACATAGTTGCATATCCCCCATAAATAAACATCTTGTTTTGTTTTACAGGTAACGAGAATAGTGCTACTGTGGGTCAATAACCACTTCAATGACTTTGAGGGAGACATGGCTATGACCCGCTTCCTGGAGGAGTTTGAGAAACATCTAGAAACTTCGGTAAGATCAAACTCAGCTTATCCTTCGGTACACTCCAGCTGTATTTCATCATTGATCACCCTTCAAGCTGCTACCTTAATAAAAGCTTTTCGGAGACACTTTAAATCATAATATAGTAAGGTATCACTTCTTGTATGATTGGCAACATAGGTCAAATATGTAACAAGAGGTACAGGGTGTCCATAAAGTCTCTTTACAATTAAAAACATTTATTACTAAAGAAATTGATGAGATGTGTTCATCAGATTTGTTCTATGTGATCAATGGTTATTAAAGTTTTTAATCTCATTGTGGGATCATGTGCAATCGAATCATTGGTCCATTTTTCTTCAATGAGAGATCAATTACTTCAAATGTTTACCCTTAACCTTTTGACTGAATATGTGTCACCACAACTGGATGAACTTCAGTCAACCATCATTTTCCAGGTAGATGGTGCACCACCACATTGGGGACTGCATGTTGGTGGGTTCCTAAATTATTGTGGGGTTATGTTAAAGATATTGTGTATCCAACAAAGATATGGGACATCAATGACTTGAAGTAAAAGATCTCTGATGCCACTGACATCATTGATGAGGCTATGATACAGCCAACTTGAACATAAATGTGCTTCTTACAACTAATGTTGCCCATATAGAGGTGTATTAAATGTGGTAAAAAAAACTTATCTACTTTTCATTTTGTTGTGATTTCCACAGATTTGTCTATTCATTAGATTTTGTAATAAATTAGTTAAATTATAAAGAGACTTATGGACACCATATATTTACAACCAGCTCTAAACATTTCCATACTGCTACATTTTCAATCTGTCCATCCATTACATTTTGCCGCCTTGAAGGCATAATAAATCACGTACTTGAAACGTTTTCTTTTTTTGTGTTTCAGAAAATGAAGGGTCATTTGCGGCTGCTTAACATAGCATGTGCAGCCAAAGCGAAGTGGAGGCAAATCACACTGCAGAAGGCGTCCAGGGAGTCGCCGCTCTACTTCAGTGTGCAGGGTGGCAGCGAGAGAGGCTTTGGCATCTTTGTGGAGTCGGTAGAAGAAGGAAGCAAGGCTGCAGAAGCTGGACTGAAGCGGGGAGATCAGGTAAGAGGGAATGATGATGCCTAATATGTAAAGATTACACTTAGTCTACATGTCATCTCTTCTAGCAACAAAAGCCAAATTGCAATGGCCAAAGTGTACACTCATGCCTTTAAAACACTCAATAAAGCAATGGGTGACTTCACTGTAGCTCAATTCACATCTCACCTCCTCGTCTACTTACATTTAATTGCTACCTAACTCATAGATCTCGTATTTGAGACTTCAAAATTTGACAGTTTCATTGGACGTACAGTTACTATGCAAATGCAAAATGAGTCATCAAAGGGTTTTTCTTTTTCCTTTTCCAGGAAATGACTCTATTAAACCATTAAGATACCTACATAACTTTTTTTGTGATGGCTGGCCCTGATAAATCAGCCTATCTGTTTACCATACAGGCTGATTGACGCAGGCTCTGTTTGATTCCCAGCTCAGACCCAAATGAAATGCAAAACAAATTGTGAAAAAAATCACATTTTACATTGTTACAGTTAAGAGCTAATTGGTAGCTACATCATCATTAGTAGAGTGCTTGTTTCAAAATACATCCCGTGATGATGGTAATCTGTCTTTTCAGACATTTGTTGGGGGTCATATGCAAAAAGAAAGATGAAGATAAGCCATTTCTTTCAAAACCATCATTTACAATCATAAACCCCTTATAATCCACTAAAGTGATATTTGTATGCCAGTATCTCAAAAATGCCAAAAGCTGGAAATGACATTAAATTTGATGGGGGTTGTTGCCTCCTAATGCTCTATGTAGGAGAAGCCCTGCTCATATTCTTTTCCTGGTTATTGTCCACAGATAAGTGTTTGTGTTCCTGTTGTCTCAAGTAGAACACAGCCATGTTTGTCCTTGGTTTAAGAAGCATCACTGAGTGTTAGCACTTATCTAAGGTATCAAAGACCTGATGAAGGTGTATTACAAACAACAAACCAGCTCTCTTTCTTGTTTTAAATGATCTGATTCACTACATGTATTGACTGCTTATGGTAAAGGTGATCTGAAAGAGCAGCCATCAAACCCAGCAGAAGTTTCCACTTCCTTTCGGTGTCATTTAGAAACTCATGGCCTTCTCTTAGTATTAACAAGGCTGCATACATTCCTTTTTTGAAAAATCCATGAAAAGCTCCATTCAGGTTCTTTTACATTCAGTCTTTTTGTGTGTATTTTTCATATTTTATGATTTGCATGTGGAGACAAATGTGATCAGGAGCATGGAGGGAATTACCTCAGCGTAAACCAGCAGATCTTCCAGCACCAACTGACCTTATTGTCTTATTTCAGATAATGGAGATCAACGGTCAGAACTTTGAAAACATCTCCTTCTCCAAAGCCGTCGACATCCTAAGGAATAACACGCACTTGTCCCTCACTGTCAAAACCAACATCTTCGGTAAATGACAAATCTGTCTATCTAATACTCCTTAGACCAGGGATGTCAAATTCGTTTTAGTTCAGGAGCCACGTACAGCCTAATATGATCTCAAATGGGCAGGACCAGTAAAAAAATAATAGTGAAAAAAGTGAAATTACATCTCCAAACTATCTTTTAAAAATGTGAATAACATGAACAACCTGAAATTTCTTGAGAAAAATATAAGCAATTTTAATAATATTATACCTCAGTTTATCATTTATACATGGGCGTTACAACTTAGGCATCACAATGGATCTACAAATACACAAAACATTTAGTAACAGGCAGAATGTTGGTAAAATTACACTAATTTAAGACATTTCATATTCATATTTGTTCAGGTTAATTACATTTTTAGCCAATGTAAGTTTACTTTTTTATACTAAAACAAAGGAAATTTTGGAGTTGTCATTACTTACAGGTTTTTATAATAATATTTTACTGGTCTGAACCCCTTTAGATTGAATTGGTCTGTAAGTGGAACCTGAACTAAAATTATTTTGTCACCATTTATTATTAATATTCCAGTGTCAATTCTTGCATTTCATGAACTCATTCCACAGGTTGGATTGGGCCCTTCAGTGGGCTAGTTTTGGCCCACGGCTGTATGTTTGAGCCTTAGAGTAGACAGAAATTAAATGGAAAAGCAGTGACTGACTGATTTATCTTTTACCCCCACATAGTCTTCAAAGAACTTCTCAGCAGAATCGTGCACGAGAAGAAGAACGGTGGCCCTCATATTCCCAAAATCCAGGAGAAAAAAGGCAACCGCTTCTCCATTCCAGACCTTCCTGGAGACATGGAGTTTCCCACAGACCACAAAAGCACCAGGAAAATGAAGGCCAACACTGTTTCTGGAGGACGTAACAAGATCAGGAAGATGCTGGAGAAGACGCGGTTCAGTATATTGCCACCTAAACCATTCAGGTAAGATTTAGGGTATATAAACACTACTGAAATGCTTACCTCCATTTATGCACAGAAAACAAGGACATGGACGAGTGAAAATCTGCTCTGCCAGTACTCTGTTTCAGTTCACTCTCTAGTTTCAGTTTTTTTGTTGTTTTGCTCTTTGCTTAACTTGTGCTGCTTTTCCAAAGATAACTCTAGCAAAATCACTGAAGTATAAAATGCATCATCATCATCATCTTAATATATCCTTTGTTGCTGTCAGTCATAAGCAGTCATTGTACTTTCAGCATCAGGAGCAGTTGAAAGTAATTGTGCAGATGGGGGCTCACATTCAATATTCTGCCCATAACATGCTGTTACAGCTCTGATTTCATTTCATCATTTCATGCCTCTCCAGGCCTCATTAAACTCCATACTGTGTCAGTGCCGGGGGAAAGAAGACGCCGTTTTTGCCCTGTTAATTACAGAGCTAACCGTCTGCACAGCTCTCTCTCTCACACACACACACACACGCTGTATAAACCGAAAAACACAGACTCGCACACCGTCTCACACACATCCACATCAACTTCACTTTTCTCTGAGTTCCCAGTCCTGGTGAGGTGATTATGTCCATGCAGCCTCTCGCTGTTTGCATGAAAACTGATTGTGCTCCGTCTCATAACACACCACGCTATCACACAGCCATTGATCCGAGGGGCTGTGTGGCTCACAAAGGCTCTCCACTGTGTTCTATTTATCGACCAAACGAGGCCTTTCAATGCCGTTTCTTTTTTTTTTTTTTTTTCTGTTAATGTTGCTTGTCAGCGCTATTCAGACCACTCTTTGATTCTGGACGATTGATGACTGATTAAAGGGACTGGAGAAAAGATGGAGACAAAAGTTGCAGGTTGTTATGAGTAGTGTCATTTAAGGTAACATGTAGTTTTAAGTACTCCAACTCACTCAGGATTCATCCTTTGACTGCTGTTGCTATGGTGTGTCCAAATGGCCTTTTCTCTATTTTTAGATCACCAGAAACTTCAGTTGAAATAATAATAATAATAATAATAATAATAATAATTATTATTATTATTATTATAACTTATTTAAACATTGAAAATGCAGCTCGGATGTTCTTTCCCTCACATCACAGGTGTCAAACTCATTTTAGTTCAAGGGTTACATCCTCCCAGTATAATCTGAAGTTGGCTGGACCTGTAAAGTGAAAACATAATAATATATAAACAACATCAACTCCAAACTTTCTTCTATGTTTTAGGGTGAAAAAAGTAAAATCATATTATGAAAACATTTGCATCTACAAACTATCCTTGTGAATTACATGAACAACCATGAGAAAACTGAAATTCAGTAAGAAAAATAAGTACAATTTTAAAAGTATTATGCCTCAGTTTCTCATTTGCACATGTACATTACAGATCACAATGGATCTACTAATACACAAAGCATTTAGTAACAGGCAGACTATTGGTAAAATTACACTTATTTTTCTAAAGATTTCTCAGGTTGTTCGTATTTGTTCAGGATAGTCACATTTTTTTAAAATAGGATAGTTTGTAAATGTAAACATTTTCATGTAATTTCACTTTTTTTTTTACACTAAAACATAGAAAATAATTTGTATTTGTCATAAATTTATTGTTTTTTATGATAGTATTTTACTGTTCTGACTCACTTGAGATCGAATGGGGCTGAATGAACCTGAACTAAAATGATTGTTTGTATCTTAAGTGTAATTTTTTTGCATTTCACAAATTCATCTAACACCCTGGATTGGACCCTTTGGTGGGCTGGTTTTGGCCCGCAGGCCGTATGTTTGGCACCCGTGCCTTACATGCACAATCTCTCCTTTCAAGCTGTTTTTTTTTCCCTGCTCTTGGCTGACATTGTGTTGCACTTTTTTACTGGGATTTTATAACGCAAGGACACACCGGCAATAAACAAGTCGTTTTTCTGCCAAATTAAGACGTGTAAGCCTGATCATGTGCCTTTACACACATCCCATATTGACAAAGCTACATGATTTACATTCCACAGATGGGAAAGCAATAGACAAAGGTGTAGCCTGAAGTCAGTTTGTCTCACACACAACTTTAAATGATTTAGTGAGATGACAATATCGCTGTAACCTCATGTCCCCAGATGCCATTTCCATCCTCTCCGCCTCTCTGTGATGCAGTTTCACATAGTAAACCATGAAGTCGATCCCAGTAACTAGTGTTATTAAGTCTTTATGCATTTCACCATTCAGCAGTCCGAGGTTTTGTTGTGTAGTCACTGCACTACTGCTGCCCCACCAGCTTTCAGCTGAAAGCCAGCTCTGTATTTCTGTGGAGAAGTGCCAAGTAATACAACTTTCAAAATGTGAAACAGTGAGGTCGATTACATTCACACCAGTTCTCTGATCATTATCTGATTTCTGGAGTTGTCAGATTACTGAAGTGATCATGTAAAAAGGATAATCTGATATGTTTTATCAAATAACCTGATTCCTCAATCAGATTATTGCTGTTAACACACCTGGATTTCACCCCAATGCTCTGATGTCTTCCTGCATGTATACAGGTTAATCAGATTTATTTAGTTCTTTACCATCTGCGCATGTGCATAAACAATTAAAATCGTAGAAAACAGTAGTCAAACATGAGCAGAAGACAATAACAGGAATGTTGAGTTTACCATCACTATGTACGTACGTACTCCAAAAGAAATGTGATAATAGACTGGAGCATCTAAACCAGGGATTTCTATTATCATGTTACCAAAGTGCATGTAAACACGTCAGTTCTGATAATTACAATTATCTGATTACTCCCAGTTATTAAATTCTTATGGTCATGTAAACAAGCTCGGTGTCTTTGGCAAAACAACACATTTTTCCATCATTTTCCCACTTGTCTTAGTACTTCAAAACTCTTCACCCAGCATGTTTTACAAACAGGGCTGAGAACATCAGTTAACCTGTAAGCGCAACATACACTTCACCTACCAAAACGCTCCATAATTCAACAACTTGAAGCACTACAGAATATATATGTCAGGCTTTTGTGTCTATTTTTGCACTGTATAGTGTTGCGGTGAAAAATAAAATAAAAAAAAAAGTCTCACAGCAGGTTTCATATTGAACTGGCAAACAAATCTGAAATTGTCTTGCGTTATAGCTCAACAGAAATATGTGGGGACACATTTTATTTTCTCTGCAGTAAGTGAAACAACAACACATACTGTATTGTAGATGTCAACTGTATCTTTAAAGCTGATCCGTCCTGTCCATAGGAAATGTTTACATGGATCATTAATATTTAAATTATCATCTTTGCTTCAAATCTTGGAAATCTATAAATATTTTGCATGTTTGATTCAATCCACTGTGACAGTCATCCACAAATATTAGATACCATGCAGCGAAGGAAGCTTTTTGTCTGTTGTTGCAGTTGTTAAACTACTGAGTAACTGTAGTTGCATTTTCAGGTCGCTTCCACTCACCAACAACTGATGAGTTGCGCATACAGTGGGAAAAAAGTGACAACTCTGTCTCTTCTTTGCCTTCACATGCGTACATTTCAATGCCATTATTTCACTTTTATATAAAACATTAACAAAGCTACAGACAAATCATAAACCTACTAAAATCAGAATAGTGTATCTTATTTCAGGCCTGTATGTCAAAATGCAACAGGTTTCCATTCACAGTTTTTTGGCTGTTGGCTGTTAATCAGTTTTGATCAAAATATGTCTGCACTGATACAGGTATTCATGAATTTCAGAAGAAGTGGTAAGTGAATGCATTTTATGTTCAAAGCAATCCAAAAGTATGTACGGTTTCATTCTGCTCACAGTATACTCTACAGTATAGGGGGAAAAGTGAATTTTGTTTTGAATGTGAAAACTGTGAATTGCTTAGTCTGTGCAGATTTGACCCTCAGTGGTGGACCTGTGCTTCCTTACATCACTACCACCATCCTATGTTTAGACAGTAACTAACAGAATTGAGGTGGATTTGTTCATTCGTCCTGCAGTGTTTTATATGTGCTAACCTGGCTCAGCTTCTGCATTTGCACTCTAGCTAATGTATTGTATGTCGACTCTGTTTTGAGTTGAAGCGATTGTGAGAGAAAGACCTTGTCTTCATCCACAGGCTTTGTTGCTCTGCTTCTCTTGAATGGCCCGACCACTCCAGCACAACTTTCTTTCTTTCTTTCTTTCTTTCTTTCTTTCTTTCTTTCTTTCTTTCTTTCTTTCTTTCTTTCTTTCTTTCTTTCATTTTCCATGCTTTTCAATGTTGTCTTTTTCCCGTTTGTCTCTGCTGCTTCAGGGGCCTGTTTGGGTAAGACCTCTTGTGTAATTCCCCGTCCGCCACTCCCTTGATTCAGTATCCATCTGCAGACCCACACACAGCAGGCGGCCTCAAACCCACTAACGCCGCTGACCTTCAGCCACACGACTACACGCCTGTATTTGTAGATTTCATGCTAATTTCTTCAGCACATGAATCCCTACTCTGTTTTTCCTCCAGAGTCAGGGTGTTCTTTCTCCTCATTTTTAACCTTTAAATTCAGAACAGAAGGTCTAGGTTTGGTACTGTGTTTAATACTATTTTAATTACTTCCACTATGTCATACTACCACCACCTAGTATTTTGTTTTCATTAACTGTTTTTGTTCTTATTCTAGTATTTTTAAGTTTCAAATGCTGATACAGTTGATTATTGTGATACTACATGCAAAGATTCATGGAAGAATATATTTTTTTAGGAAATGTTCTTAAATCTTTTGAAGATAAAGTGGTGGATTTTCCAAAGACTGTGATAAATGAAAACACAATGATCTCAAAATACTGCATTGTTTCTAGTATCACTGTAACTCCTATGTATAGATACTTTATTACCAGATTATTACCAATACATAGGCCTAGTGATGCTAAAGAACTTGAAACTACCAGATGTATTTCTTCTGAACTTGAGATTGTGTTATTCTTTCAGATCTTTCAAAACTCAAACATTCAACCTGTCTGCCTATGAATCGAGCTCAAAAAAGTCTCTATCGGTCACATAAATACAGATTGAAGGCAGCCTGATGATTCCATTAATGTAAAGGTTGATGTTTGCATATCCCTTAGCGGGACTGGAGTCAGGTAGAAAGGCCCCCGTCTCTCAATCTGGTTTAGCCTCAAAAAGGTACCAAACACTGAACCCACACACTAGAGAACTGAGGGCTAAATGCTTACACATACAAATCTATTCTAAAGCTGATAATGAAAAGGCCAACAAATACAAATGTGGCTTGAAAAGCACCTGTGAAAATCTCAGAAAGACAAGGAAATGAACTAAAAATGAAACTCATTGTTTATTTCTTTCATATGTGCTATGTTGTTTGCTATGCTCGTTTGTGTGTTGTTTGTCTCTTTGCCTCGTGTCTGTGTGTGTATTATGTGAACTTGTGTGTTTCATTAGTTGATGCTCCTTATCTGTTCCTGTTTTCATTCATGAAGGTGCCTCATCGATGAGTTTCAGCCGTGTCGCTGCTGCATATTAAAAGCAACTATACTGATAATGTTTGGTTTTTTGAGTTGTCATTCTGCAAGAGTAGACATTTTTGATTAAAGTCCCTAATATTCTTTCTGAGTTAGAAGTCGATGTTCTTCGATGCTCTCATAAAGATACTCCTAGAGAATACATAGTTGCTGATTTGTCAGGAAATGTCTACTCTTACAAATAGAACCCTAAACAACTTTTTAAACATTGACTTTGTCACAAGTATATAAAGTTTAACTCCCTACTGTCTGTGTTCTCAAATGTAGTGATGGTGGCATGGGTCAGTCCCAGGACGACAGCATCGTGGGTACCAAGCAGTGTCGACACAGTGTGGCCATCATGCCCATCCCTGGCAACTTGTCCTCTAGTAGCCCTGACCTGCTGCAGCCGGCCACCAGCGTCCTGGACTTCTCCAATCCTGCTGGTAAAACAAAAAGACATTAAACTTTGTGAAACTGAGATGAGTTACACTGTACAAATACCAGTGGAATACGTCAGCTGTTCTGTTTGTGTTCTTCGCTCATGGGCTGTCGTCTTCATTATCATCTACATTAACAATTTCTTCAAACATCTTCTCTGAAACTACTGGTTGGATTAATTTCAAATTTTACATGTAGCTTCCTTGGGAAAATGTCTACAAACAAATTTCTGAAATATTAAAAATTTGCCTTTACTTATAATGGGCCATATTGTGATGGCTGATCAAATGGAAATGGTTAGAGGGATCAGTATAGTTACTATCGAGCACTGATAGGAAGTCATATATGGACTCGCATTGAATTTGTTGAGTTCTCCAGTGAAAGTACCACCCATTTCTATTGGGAGATTGATCTCCTACATCAAGACCACAGGACTCTAATATAGCGGCAGAACCTGGCAACCTCGTAAATTCAACCTGTTATTAATTCTTGATAGAACATGACAGTATCATTTCAGTTTGCCTCGACATGGCACAGCTTTTAAGACAGCACTGCATTAGAGCAGGGACACCAAGTACTATCAGATACTATTTCTAGTGTGACTTTTGCGGAGGTTCCAAATGAGCCAAAGTAATAAGTAATGTGGCATAAAATCTGCAAGTCACATACTGGTTAATCCTTAATCATTAATGTGTCAGTTTGTATATGTGTCATCACATCAGAACATGTAACTGCTGAGCCAAGCTAGCAAGAAATCTTTGAAAATGAGTAAATTCTTAATGGGCATTCTAAATCTTGATTAGACTTATTTGAAGTCAGTTATTTCTCCCCTTCGTGTCTGAATGTTACAGCAAACTGTACAGGTAGATCAGTCAGAAGTTTCACATCATCTCTTCTGGTACTTTTTTTCACACTTGACTTCAGACCTCATCCTCATTGAGCGCTGAAAGCCACTTGTAAAGTGAAGGACTCCAGTACTCGACAAGCACAGAGAGACTTCACACAGACAACCTGTCACCCTCATACATAACACAAAGCAGCCATATAGGAAGTGTTGTGTTTGTGTCTGGTTATCTCTCTGACTGTCAGACTCTTTTTTTGATCTTTATCCTTGAAATACAGGCAAACTCTTCGAAGGACACTTGTGTTGACACAGAGTTCACACACATGTACATTAACACAACCAGAACACCTGGGGGTTTCACACTGAGACATACACACTTAGACACACTGAGGTTCTCCTTTGGAAGCGGCAATAGCGCTGTTGCAGAACCAACCCTGTCTGATAAGGATTAACCTCCCTGACTATAATACTGATTTATTTTTGCTTCCAGGCAGGTTTGTATTTCTGTTCTTATTTAACTGAACCGTCCCTTTGCATTTGTGTTTATTTTGGCAAAAATGAAACATCGAGTGAGGGAACAAAAGAGGAAAGAGGCTGAGAGATTGAATATGACCCTGATTTATGCCACATGCCATTTGTCAGTGAGCTGCACACACCCAGACATCTGCGCACACACAAACACACCTGCACATAGATTTCTAGTCCACAGACCTGTACATCACATGCATTGGACTAGAGTACCAACACACAGTAACTGTGCCACATGAATCATCCGCCATTAGCTCAAGTTTCCCTTTGGTCTGTCCCATTGCTCCGGCTTTCCATTAGATTTAATAGTAAATGGGAGAACAGGCTGCTTAACTGAAATTCTATGTTTTCCAGATGCGCTGCAGAGCTTGTAATTCCACCAGAGCCTTTACCTGTAATTACATTAGCATGGGATAAGGACAGGAAGCTCACTTTTCCACTGCTGCTACTAAATTATAGTCACTACATCTAAATATGTCAGGATGTAGAGTCCTGTTTTTGTCCTGTTTTATTAGACAAAACTCTATAAGTATGCCCTCAAACTGCAAATCCCAGTTTTTTTTTTTGTTTTTGTTTTTTTTTTTTTTTTTTTATAAGGACAGTTTCTTTCCCAGTTTACTGGAAAATACAGAAAAGCAGTAAACAGGATAACATGACGCAAGTGATTTGTACTTTGCACATACTGTAGCTCTCACTGTGAGTTTGTAATATAAACCAGGGATTATATGAAGCAACAGAATGTCTACAATTTCATTTCTGGTTAGTTTTTGGTGAGATAGAGTTTAGAGTTCTTGAGACATTTTATCATATCATGTTCAGCATTTCATGTGCACTTTAGAACAGTTTTAAATAAAATGTGTTTCAACTGAAGCACAATTTTGAATAATAGAAACAAGTGTAAAAAACATTTTGAAATGATGAATTTCATTTGCGTTTCCATAAAATCTGAATTAAATGTTCAGTATATCAGACTTGTTATTTGTTCATTAAACTTCTCATGATACACATTTACTCTTTTTCAAATACAGTAAAAGAACACCTAAAGCAGCTATGAATTTTTGCAGATAAAATGCATTTATGCAAACACATGACATTCAACAGATCATACAAGTCATCTACTAATCTCAGCTAATGCGCTATTGAAATATCACAAATACTCTTTAAACTCTGCATGTGTAATGTGACTAATTTCTGCTTCACTATGTACATTTTTGACAATGAAAACCAAGAAAAAGCAAGATATGTCTTTACGCTCCAGGGAAATAGATGCCTATTTTCCCTGTATAACAGTCTCATAGATAATTCATCAATAATAAGCATGTCTTTATGTCTGTGTGTGTAACTTCTTCCTTTTTATACTGTATGCCTCTAACTGAAGCTTCACTCTCAGATCCTTCATTTCTTTGTACATTTCCCCCTGATCCCCTTCTCTTACTGTGATTTTAAACAGATGTTTTAGTGTCAACATGATGAGTCATACTCAGCCTCTCTGGTTTCCCACAGATGAACAGATTAAGGCAACAGTAGAAACCCTGTGGGTCTTCCCTCCAGTTTTCTCTTTTTGTCATGATGTTTCCAACCACTATGCTGTCATTTTGTACTTCCCTCTCTCTCTGATTCTCTTTAATTCACTGTTTTTCACTCTCTCTCTCTCTCTCTCTCTCTCTCCATTTTCCCCCCTCTGCTTGCCAAGCTTTGGGACTTTACTGTAAGTATAGATACATACAATGCTGCTGTTTGGTTTTGCTCCAGTCAACATTTTTCATTCCTAATCTTAATTTGCACCTTTTGCATCCTGTGATATGAATGCTGATGCTCATACTTCAGGCTCTTATTTAAGTTTGTTAGCATGCTTTCTTTTTATTCTAGCTTGCATTTTTTAGTTTAGGTTTAAATAAGAAAAGTGTGGTGTTTTCATTAAAAAACAAAAAGCTATGCTTTCCAGATCTATACAATAGAAACAGTTCACTATGTAACAAATTGATAAAAGTAAAATGGCTATTTAAGCAAGAACAAGAAAAAGCTTAAATGGCAATATACTATAAAGCATGTTCAGCATACCCTTGTTTTAACAAAGCCCAACATCAGCAGTCATGTCTTGTTGCAAGTTTTGGTACAATGGTGGTTATCGACTTATTTTCTTACTCTAGTTATGAGCATGTTTATATGAAATGGGAGTTGGCAACACGTGGACACATCTAGTATTGTCACATGAAGAACACACTATAACCTCAAACAAATTGGTTGAATTAAAAGAATAATAATAATCATAAAAGCAACACAGCAGATGCAGCCAAAGCTTGGAAGGAAAAGCTGACAATAAACCACCCACTGTGTGAAAATGTAAGTTAATATTCCAGTCACTATCACATCATTAAGGCACAAGTGGATCTGACTATAATTACAATTGTGTATTTCATTTGAATGAATGAGCTCTTGCATGTATTCTGGTGGCATATAAGATCATTTCAGTGTTTTCTTTGCAGTTAAACCCCTGTTCTATTAAAAGTTATAGGCATATGTTAAGTACAAATATAAAAACAGACTTTAAAGTGGCAAGTAAAGCCTACTTACTACTTCAAATTGTGTGTGTACATATATACACACACACACACACACATCAGTTTAGTTGTCAGATAGAGCCCTG
>JAPQRP010000007.1:4542661-4558653 GCA_037367295.1 Apogon hyalosoma | reverse complement strand
ACAGGTTGTAGAAATCCACTCAGTTTTTGCCAAAATGAATATAAAGATAGCTTTGCAGCACCTGGAGGGTTCAAATTGAACTTTTTGAACTATTAGGGTCCCCAAATACACAAATACATGTACAAAAGACTAATAAAAGTGAGTTTAGCAAAATATGACCCCTTTAAGAGAAATAAGTGTAATTTTACCAATATTCTGCCTGTTACTAAATGTTTTGTATATTTGTAGACCTGTGATCTGTAAATTGTAATGCACATGTGTAAATGATAAACTGAGGCAGAATATTGTTAAAATTTCATTTATTTTTCCTTAGAAATTACAGGTGGTTCGTGTTTTCACATTTTTAAGGAAACTTTTATAAATATATAATATTTTAAATATTTTGACTTTTCACTGTTAGTATTTTACTGGATGTTTTGCACGCCTGGCTTCAGACAAAAAAAAGGATGCACCTGTATAAGGGACAGCAAAGTACAGACCAAAATTTTTACATGGTCCATTTGCTTTGTGATAGATCCTGCAGATGTAATTCTATGTAATTCTATGTCATCCCTGTCCTGATTCTGATCTTGACATGATAATCTCATGAGCATTTTATAAATAAACTTGGATAGGTACTACATTTGCACATAGCTGTAGGTACTGCTTCCCTAATTAGATTACTTACTTCACATTTTTTCTTCTCTAAAGTGATCGACAGTGCACAATAAGTAGCAGTATACCTGGGGTTGTTGGACAATTCAACATAATCAAATTAGACAAAAGGTGACTGAAGCACTGTTATTTAGCCAAGGATGTGGTACCATTTGGAAGGCAGAGAACCAGGGTTTGATACTACGAATGCTGGGGTTACAGATCTGTGATATAACATGCAAAACCACAGATATTTTTCTAATTCTGAATCCCCTATCTGTACATCGAGGGCTGACAAAAGATTGAAGACATATGTTTGATAATGTGAATGCTGGGATTTAGATCTTGTTTTAATGAGGGATGATTACATTTTTATTGTCCTTACAAGTACAAATATTTATTCATGCTAATCATTATTTTAATGCCAAAAATATTGATCTTCTGTGGAAATAGTGGTGTCTTATCTAAGATCGTGTGTTTAATAGTGCAAATACACAAATCCATTGGCTATATCTGTCTGTACTGTTAATGTACATTTCAGAACTGATCTCCCAACCCTGCAAAGAGGTTTAGTACAGTATATAAACCGTGAAAAGGACATGGTCATGGATGGCACTGATTCCTTACCACAGGGATTTTTTTCTTCATTTGTGTAACATAGCTTAAGAAACTATTAAGCAACACCAGACAATCCACAGTTATGTGTTTCCCCCTTTTCTGTAAGACGTAAGAACTATCAACATAAAACCAAAAAACTTTAGAAACAAGCACAGAATGATGGCAAAAAATGAAAGCAAAGATCAAAACAAGCAAAGATCTCATGCTCAGGAATATAGCTAAACAATATTTAATGTGGACAAAACCTTTTAACACAACTTCAGACATAATCTTTTCATGGTGAAGGGGTTGTAGAACCTCTCAGGTCAGTTTAACACAGATGGTTCTTAATCATCCAGGACAGTTGTTCTCAAACTTTTTACAGTGGAGTACCCCCTTAACTATACTTTTTTAGCCAAGTACCCCCAAGTCTTGCTTCAGCATTTTTGCTTGAACAAATTAGGCAAAATTAGCTCCTGTGCCAAAGGTGCCAGTTTTTATTTTCAAAACTTTGTAAACAAGCAACATATATTTAACTGTAATATATTTTTAAAAAATAATTTTTTTAAAGTAAATTTTGTGTGCAAAATAGAAACTGAAAAGTGCCCTCTTTCATTGAAAAGAAAAATTAATTAATTGGTCATTAATTAATAAATGAACCTTTTATCAACAGAAAATAATGACTTAATTACTCAAATAAACTCATTTTGAATAATATAAAATAGAAATGGTCTTAAAATGTTACCAAAGCTTAAACATGATTGACAATAAAACTGTTATATGAATGTATTTGTTGTGTTTTGCATTTCAGTATTAATTCTCATTATTTATTTGGTATTCAGTACATAATGATTTATTTAATTTATTTGCCCAAAAAATTTCAAGTACCCCCTGGGCTTCTTCCAAGTACCCCTGGGAGTAAGCGTAACCCCATTTGAGAAAGACTAATCTAGGAAATACTGTAAAACTGAACCACAGATTAGGCTTTATGTAGGCATATACAGTAGATACAGTCAAAGTCCAGATCCATCTTACAACTTTTTAAGAGTTCATTCTGTAGTTTTTATAGCTTTACACATTCACACTTACACATGTTTAGATTCTCATAGGTTCTAGTCCCTGTTCTTGGAGATAAATGGTCAAAGTAAACGGTTTCAGTAAAAACTAGTAGGTTTCCAGATTCTGAGGCACGTGACTCTCTGCAGTTAAACAATAAGTATAATGATAAACCAAACCCTTCAAAGTGCTAGTAAGTTACTTAAGTTGTTGTACTTAAGAGCAGGGGTGTCAAACTCATTTCAGTTCAGGGGTCACATTCAGCCCAATTTGATTTCAAGTGGGATGGACCAGTAAAATAACAGCATAATAGCTTATTAATAATGACAGTTCAACCTGAAAAACCTGAAATTTCTTAAGAAAAATAAGTGCAATTTTAACAGTATTATGCCTTAACTTATTATTTATACATGTGCATTATGGAGCAGATCTACAAAGGCACAAGATATTTAGTAAGTCAGAATATTGTTAAAATTGCACTTAATTTTCTTTAGACATTTCAGGTTGTTCATATTTGTTCAGGTTATTCACATTTTATTGTTACAGGATAGTTTGTTAGTGTAAATATTTTCAAAATTTAATGTTATTTTTTTCACTAAAAAAAATAAATAAAATTGGAGTTGTCATTATTTATAGGCCTAATATATATTATTTTTTTCCATGTTAAACCAAGAAGAAGATTTGGAGTCATTTTCTTATAGGTTAATATTATGCTATTATTTTACTTGAGATCAGATTAGGCCCGTATGTGTAACCTGAACTAAAACGAGTGCAGGACCTTGACTGTTAATATCTTCAGTATAATTTTTACACTTAGCAAATTCACTCTGCAGGCTGGATTGGAACCTTTGGCAGGCCAGTTTCGGCCCACATGCAACATGTTTGACACCCCTGCATCAAAAGACCAAAACTTAATGTGTCCAATTAAAAAAGGAAAATAGCTCTTTATAGTTCACAGAGTGTACAATACTAGTTAGACACCCATTGTGGATCTACTTGGACCTAGACGACTTAGAGCCACTGTCTTTGTTTCTGTTCCATTTGCTCCAAAAGACCACCACCAGTGTTTTAATTATTTATTTATGTATTCCTTCTCAGAGACCCTGTATTTTTTGATGCCAGGCATATTCACTTTTTAAAGATGAGAGTTGAAGGGTAATTGGACTGTAGCTGTTGCTTTAAAAATGACTTCTCTCCCAGTTTTTCCCCCCAGTGTTTCCTCCTCTCTCTGCTCATCTTCTGAGGTCCCACGACTGTCCCCTCCCAACTAGGTTAACATACATTTTTCATCGTCTGTCAGGGGCAGAGGCCTCTGCAGACAGCGTGGCATGTCTGGAATTATTCATCCACGCTCACGTGCCCACATCCACATGTAGATGGACACCTTCCACATAATAATCACATCTATAAAAACACATGCATATATACCACATTTGATCAACTCTAATCTGTGTTTTCTTAATGTCCTCTTTTCTTTACAATTGCCTTATTTATCACTTTCATGACCAAATCTCGGAAACATTCATCTTGTGACATTTCTGACATACTGAGAGTAACCACTGTTGTTTATGCCGGTATTTTCACATATATACATTTACATGGTGCAGTGTCAGCAGGAGTGTATTCAGCACAGTTTGCAGTAGATATATTCAACACAAGCAATACTGTATCTACACACACTCTCTTCTCTCCATGAATCTTGCTTCCCCTGTCTCTCTACTGTTGGTGATGGACAGTAAGGTCCGACGGGGGACAGAGAAAGCCAGTATCCAGCCTTTTTCGTAGCGTCAAATTGCATATACAGTAGACCAAGCACAAAGCTTTTTAATTGTTCCCTGTGTGATGTTAGGATACAGTCTCACACAGTAAGGTTGTTTGTTAAAAATGCCTTGCCAACTATTCAAAACCCAGATATGTTTAGTAGGGCTGGGTGATATGGAGAAAGAAAATCATATCACAGTCATTTTTTTCATATCAGACAATATCGATATGTATCGCGATATAAATCAAATCACTATTTTTGTCAAGCTTAAATTTTCCGCTACTCATAAGTTAGTTGTGAAGACATTAGAAGGTTACTTTTGATTTAAATGTGATTTATTTTCTGTCAGAGGTTGAACATGGCAGATATGCTGAACAACATTATACATCTGTTTCAGATAAATAAAACAGGTACATATATTTACAACTAAACTAAAAGTCTGACCAGCAGGAAAAAGCTTTCAAGTTTTAAAAGAGAACACAAACAAAACAGACCATCTTCCCGAAACAATGCCGGGGGTATATATGTGGGGGTGCGTTCTGTAACTGCCATAACTGGTGTAAACCGAAAATAAAACTTGCTGCTTTGAACGTCTGACTCCCAGCTTCTATGCCGCACCCTACTTCTCAGAAACCAAGTCGCCCGAGTTCTCGGTCAAATTTTCTCCCGAAGGAACACTCATTATCTCCGGCTGCAGCCCAAACATTAGCGTGTGTGCTGCGGCTGCTCTTACGCCTGTGCTGTGTGCATCAACCTAACTTGCTGTGGCTCTAGCATGATTGGTTCGGTGCAGCATTACTTAATTATGATTGGCCTAATGTCTGTCAAAGCATAGACAAATGACTTCTATCGAAATTGTATCGAGCATGTCTCATATTTCTATAGAGGAAAAGTTCTATTGCAATATATATTGTTATTGTTTTATTGCCCAGCCCTAATATTCAGTATCAAGTAGAGCGCATTTTAATCTCAGAGATACATCAGTCAGTGGTTTTCAGATCAACCAGTCACTCTCAGGTACATCCTAGTCTGTTTGTAGATGGATTTTATTTCATAAAAGATTCTGCATAACAACCCAAAGCCCTTTATTTTAAGATGTATTTAACTGAGAGAGAGACAGGGCATGCCTTGTTTCAGTTATACAGAAACTATAAATTATGTAGTACTAAGTGTTTTATCATGGAATTACATTTTGCTTCGGAGGAATATTTAACAATAGTTGTTTAGACAAAATCAGAATCTGCAAATGGAAAACAGAATTCAGAAGAAATGATGCCCCATTATTTATAGTTGTATACTAGATGAAGTTATATATTACTGCTTGAAAATAACTATTACTGAAATATAAAAATAACTTTCTTTTTCTGTTAGAGCTGTAATATGGACAGTGTTAAGAGACATTTGTGCTCTATGCCTTTTATTTACCGTAAAGGTCAAATGTGTAGGATGTAGCAGGATCCAATTGCAAAGATAATGATATAATATAACATCCACCATGTTTCAACGGTAGCACAGAATGAACTTGGTCTTCTACTTTATTCTGCGTGGAAGTATAAATTAGAGTTAGCTAACAGTTGATATTCCCTTTACTGAAAAGCTCAGAATGAGCAAAGCATACACTGACTCAATGGATGAGGTGTTGCATTTTGTGGCCTCCATAGAGGAGGGTGAGTGGGGTGTTTACTTAGATGCAATCTACAACTTCAACTTATATCATCATTTATAGGTTATTATGATCATATTTTACTGGTCCGATCCACTTGAAATTGAATTGGTCTGGATGTGGGACCTGAACTAAAATGACTTTGACATTCTTGATTGGTAATATATTCAGTGTAAATTTTACATTTCACAAATTCATCCCACTGGGCTGGATTGGACCCTTTAGCGGGCCAATTTTGGCCCCCGGCCGTATGTTTGACCCCCCTTCTGTAGACCATAAACCAGGGCCTTCGCATCAAAGAAACTGTGATGTCAGCCGTCACAGATTAAGAAGTTGAGCACCACATTGCCCCTCATTAAAACTCTTACCTTATCAGTATTAATAAATAACCTCTTTCTTTTTACCTTTTAAAGAATAATGTGACTTCTTTTTTGTTTTATATTTGTGCTGTTTATAACATATCCTCGTCTCTTCTAGTAGCCCTTATTTCTCGCCCTCTTTTCACATTAACCTAAGACACTTTAAGGCCACACACTTCGCACACTGTAAGTCTGTGTGGTATCGAGGATGCGGCATCTCTTAACTGGATATATTTTTGTTTTGTCAGAGTGGAGACGTGGGTCAGGGAAAGGGTTAGGTGTATAAACATGAAGGCAGGTAGTGCGGCAAGACAAATCCATTTCATCCACCTGTTTTTTTCTCTCAAGAGCTCTTTCTTTATTCCCACGAAATACGGCTCAGAACTATCAGTGTCTATCATATGTGAATGAGAGCAGAATTTCTCCCAAGCTGTTGCAGCTGGCTGAAAAAACTAGATCATGCCCACCCACCTGTCTGTCTGTGCAGGCAATATCCAAGCATCTGAGGACACCGAAAATGTACTGAAGATGCAGATGTAGTTTGCCAGCTCTAAAAATACAGCATTTTATTGGAAAATGACGACAGTGTCAAAATATTTCACATCATGCATATTTTTGAATCATGTTTATAAATATGATTCTGATTATGCATATTTTTATTGGGTATATTTAACCCTTTAACCCCTCAGACATTTCAGTGAAACAATGCTTAGAATTTGTATCTGTTTCAGTGTCATAAAAGCTGCTGTGAGTATGTGCTTGTGTTTTTTTTTTTTTTCTTCAGTGGTTTTGCTTTACTGTGTGTTTTA
The DNA here is from genome assembly GCA_037367295.1 of Apogon hyalosoma. NCBI lineage: Eukaryota > Metazoa > Chordata > Actinopteri > Kurtiformes > Apogonidae > Apogon > Apogon hyalosoma. The sequence goes on along the minus strand of JAPQRP010000007.1, from coordinate 4,551,774 downwards.
GGGTCAGAACAGGATGGAATAACAGAAAAAGACAAAGAGAGGAATTAAAGTTTGACCGGTTTTTACTAAATAAGGCACTCAGAATATACATCATCAAGATATTAAGGATGTTTAACATGAACTGTGAACTGGAACACACTGGACAACAACAGCAATTTGAATTTTGGCCCAGTAGTGTTTGTTTTGGGGTCTTTTTTCCCTCTGAATCAGTCCAGCTGCTGAAAACAGTGTAAAAAAAAAAAAAAGCCCAAACCGTCTGTTTTTATCGTGAGTCAGTCTCACTCACTGCTCTGTGATTTGCCCCCCATTCCACAAGCGGCAGGGGGCGCACTGAGCATGCTCAGTTGTCTATGGAAAGCACAAGGTCTATTCTCTCAGCACATTTTGAATTTTCTCCTATTGAACAAACGGTTGAATTTGTATGAACATTTAAAATAAATCATACATTCAGAACATTCATTACAGACACATTAGGGGTTGAAGGGTTAATGCCAGTTCATCTAACCCTCTAGTTCTTCAATTTCTTCTTTTGCAGGTTTTATATAGGTAATAGATAAGTATCATGAGAGCCTCAGTAAATTGTCTAGAGATGTCTTATGAATATAAAATGTTTGACCTCTACATAAAATAGTTAACAATAACATAAATACTTTTTGACATTGCATCATATTATAGTTTTAAACTGTTTTTGTCTACGGTAAAATCCAACTTCACCGGATTTTAACAACATTAAAAAAAAAGTTTAATAATGTTTAGATGAAAATTATTTTCATTAAGGTGAAGAGACTCAGATTTCTTAAATACTTTTTCCCCTCTGCTGCTGTCTTCCCTGTAGATACTACTTAAAGAACAACATGGAGACAGAAACGCTGTGTTCAGACGAAGACGCTCAGGACCTCCTCAGAGAGAGTCAGATCTCGCTGCTGCAGCTCAGCACCATGGAAGTCGCTGCTCAGCTCTCCATGAGAGACTTTGAACTTTTCAGAAACATCGAGTCCACAGAGTATGAGCACTTAAATGTTCTAATTTCTTAACGTTTTTGTATTCTCACTATCATAAAGACTTATACTGTGGAGTAGATGTCAATACCACTTTATATAAGGAAGATATCCTTTTTTTTTTTTTTTCTTCACCTGTTTTGTCTTTATTTCCAGGTATGTTGACGACCTCTTTAAGCTGGACTCTTCAGTAGGAAGTGGTAATCTGAAACAGTTTGAGGAGGTGATCAACCAGGAGACCTTCTGGGTTGCCTCAGAGATCCTGAAGGAGCCGAATGCCCTGAAGAGGATGAAGACCATCAAACACTTCATCAAGATCGCCCTGCACTGTAGAGAGTGCAAGAACTTCAACTCTATGTTTGCAATCATCAGGTGGGTTTGATGTCTAAAGTGTCATTGTGTTTGTGTTATTCTGTGTTAGTTAAATGTATTTTTCGTGTACTGGCTGATCGGTCATCAGCTGTTGTGAAGGTGTTGTGCCTGGCGCCATTGTCTTAGTCATCTTCATCGTTATCTTTGGTAGCAATTCTTTTCTCATGAAACTACTAGTCAGATTCATTTCAAATTTTGAATGTAGACAATGCAAAGTTTGTTCACAGTTTTGAGATCCTTTGGTTTTTGAATGTTTTTAGGAATTTTTTTAAATTTTAATTTTCCTTTAGTCATAATAGGCCATATTTTGATGGTGTATAACATGGAAATGGTTACAGATATCAGTATAGTTACTATTGAGCACTGATAGGAAGTCATATATAGACTTTCATTTGTGTCTGACATTTGACCTTGAGTGACCTTGAAGGGTCAAACTCAAAGTCATCAATGTCAGCAATGTTCAGCAATCTTCTTCTCCAAAAGTAATGGTCAGATTAGTCTAGTTTTTGTTTTTTTGTTGTTTTTTTTATGTAGTTTCCTTGGGACAAAGTTTGTTCACATTTTTGAGAAATTTAGATTTTTAATTTTTGTCAAATTTTTGAATTGTTACAAATTTCCCTTTAATTATAATGGTTCATATTTAGATGGCTGGAATGGCATGGAAATGGTGAGAGATATCAGTATAGTTACTGTTGGGCACTGAAAGGAAGTCATATATGGACTTTCATTTAATTGGTTTAGTTCTCCTCCAGAGAAAGTACCACCCACTTCTATTGGGTGATTGATCTCCTGCATCAAGACCACAGCGCTCTAACATAGCAGCAGAACCTGACAACATGCCAGTGAGATACAGCACCATTGGTCCTAGTTTTTCCTCTATTTTTTCCCTCTTGAGCTGTCAGACAGTGCAGTCTCAGACTAAAGTCTTGCTGTGTGTATCGTGTATAGTATGTGTAGTTCCTGCTGACAGCTTATGTGCTGAATGAGCTTTAGCCACTGGTCTCTGAGTCCACATCCCCCTGGAGAACCAGTCTTTTCCCTTCTGCTCGTTCACTGAATCAGCTCTGTGTCTCACACTCTGCTTTGGCAACCCTATAGCTTTCAAATCACTAATCCCCTGGCAATGGTCAACTTTTTGTTTGCTGTTATTAATTCATGTTCCTTTGCACTTTGTGGTTTGCTGTTAAGCTCTGCTGTGGATGCCACTGCTATTCTGTTACAAAGGGGTAAAATCTGCAATGGTTGTATGTTTTAGGACTCAACCTACTTATATTTACAGATTACTCTGGTTTCAGGTAATAGCATTCCATTATGGAGTTGCTTATCTGAGTTTCTTATAGAGTATATAAATATGGGAGCATATATCCTAACCTGTGTTTGGAATGTGTTTGCTTATTCAGTATAAAGTATTTTCAGACTATTACTGTATATGAGGGCAGTAGATAGAGAAGAAACAGCTGGAGAGACAGCACATTTAATAAAAAGTTAATTTTTACCTTACATTTGAAAACCAGGCACTAACCACCGAGGCTGAAAAATGAAACCTGCAGTTGCTCGATTGGCTGTTTGAGCCTTGCTCTAAAAGGAGAATCAATCTCCATACAATCCCATGGTAAAATGGCCGACTTTACAACAGAGATATACATATTTACAGCCTCGTAAATAAAAACAGTTTTGCTTGACTGCTCATTCACCTACTGGGTTCCAGAGCCGAGATTAGAAAGTGTGTTACGATGCACAAAATCAAACCAAATTTTATGTGTTAAAATCATAGATTTTATATAACAACAGCTGTCCTTAAAGTTGAACCATTTCCCCCGGAGGCTGGCTACAATATGAAAAAAAATATATAATAAGTTAAAAAGAAAATCCAAAAAAAGTGCGATTGCATTAAAGTAAAATGGCCAAGTCAAACATACTCCGCTGTCGTCTTGTTACTCAGGGTCATGTGGGACAGAGCCAGTGTCAAGTTTCCGTCTGGACTCGCAGGTTCAGAAGCCTAGCAGCATGCGCGTCCTCTCTTCACAACATAAGTGTCTGACCTCTGTAGCCCTTCGCACTCCTCTGCACAGCAGGGCGTCTTCTCACATATGGCTTTTCTGTCTGATGCATAACCTGCCGGGAGACGGTACCATCAGTGCAATGTGTGTTTATGTGTTAGAGGGTGAAAGAGAACCTGTTCATAGGTCGCACAGATGGAGATGCACAAAAACTAAAACCAAATACGCATGAGCTATTAAAATACAAAATGCCAAAAAGTAACAAAAAAACTACGAATAGTAGATTACTTATATAGGTATCCAAACAATGCAGTTATTGCTTTCATATATACTGTAGATTAAGACTGTGCAATGGCTAAAGAACTAACAGTATGTGGGTGTCGATTCACATCTGTTCTCTGGTTTTCTGTGTTCTCATTATCATGCACTTGGCCAGCCTGTATGTGTGACATATAATGAGCTTCTCAGTCATTCCATCTGCTGCAGTTTGAAGCCCTACTATGTTTGATACAGGACTCAGCCAAATGTGTAGAAATGGCCAAATCTACTGACAAATTCTTAAAGACTGATTCTGTGTTCTATGACTCCAGCCAAGTGAAATGGACTGAGTAATACCATAAGGTGGCATTTATATCTGGAAAATTGTTACATGAGTGAAGAGACAAATAGTTACTAGGCTGAAACAAAAGGCTAGTGGGGATAAATGGGGTAAAATTGTAAAAATACAAAAGTAAGACAACATTTATCTTGTTTATCATCTGCGGCACAAATTTCACTATGTAACTCATCCTGCAACTTTGTTAAAACCCTTTGAAATTATGCATTAAAACTGACAGTTAAATAGCAACTGAAATTCAAGTGTCTATCTTGTCAAAATCAAAAATAAACAGTGGAAAAATGATGTGAAACTGATCAAACTGGCCCCTTTTTTGGAGTGATACTTCTTTGTCATATTCTATTTCAACAGATGTCAGAATTGATTGTGCTTGTTTGGTATTTTTGCCTAATTGTGCAGTATTTACAAAATCACGTTTTGTATTTTTTTCCCCATATTTTCTCGTTTCACAATTGAGTGTTATGTGGTATTAGATTTGGCAATGTTGTCACTGCAATGGAATTGGATGCCTATTTTATTTTATTTTATTTTCATCTTGTTACAGGGTATGTTCCGACCAAAGCCTGATAACATAGAATCTGAACTGTGAGTGGCAAAGTGACAAGAGGTTCATCCAACTATCTCAGTAAACCCAATAATAAATCAGCAAAGACACTTTTTCAACCCAGAAAACCTAATTTTTTTTTTACATATCTGTCTTTACTACAAGCTCTTTGAATTTTTTTGACCCGCATCAGCAACAACTTTCAGAGATATAAAAAGATGAAGAGAGTTCATAGAAATGAAAAAATACCAGATGACAAAATGCCTCAGAGATGGTTTTACTTTTACATTGATTGTGGGTTTTTTTATTCACGACTATGATTTTAAATGCTCTACCACTACATTTCTAAAATATTTTTCATGCTCTGACTGTAAATAATAATTTTCTGCCATGACTAACCATCTATTTTATTCACATCTCACTTAGGAAGAAAAATCTCCCATTAAACTTAAAAAGGAAATATTGATGTGTAGAAACTATATGGACAAAAATATTGGGACACATGGCAAAAGTTGTAAGATGTGCTTTTCATGTTGTTTTGAGATATAAACATCAATATTAATAATCCGTATGATGTTTATCACAATATAAAACTATATTATGACATTTGTCATTATTGTTTTGCAGCCCAGACCCCTGTTAGAAAAGAAACACCTGAATTGAACGTGTCCCAATACTTTTGTCTATTTAGTGTATGACATAGGCAGTTATGCTATGAGGCTGCTGATATGCAGCATGTAAAAAGAACTAGAAGTCCTCATCGCTCACTGCATATCTGCTTCTTTATTTTTTTCTCTCTCTTCATGCAGCGGTCTGAACTTGGCTCCAGTGGCTCGACTACGGAGTTCCTGGGAGAAATTACCCAGCAAGTATGAGAAACTGTTCGGAGACCTGCAAGACGTTTTTGATCCATCCAGGAACATGGCCAAGTACCGCAACGTCCTGAGCAGCCAGACCATGCAGCCTCCCATCATCCCTCTGTTCCCTGTCGTCAAGAAGGACCTCACCTTCTTACACGAAGGTACAAAGCTGATTTGTCTTTGTTTCCGTTCTTGACATTTGCTGCAGTTCTTCTAAGTAATGGCATAAAAACGCAAGCCAATTCTTTTCAGTTTGATCATTTCTACTTCCTCTGTTTGCTGTAAAGGGTCAATCTAAGGCTCACTCAGAAGTTTTGCTTCTGCTAATATCTTCCTCATATTTCCTCTTTTACACATCATACTAACTCAAGTCAAAACTACACAAACTTTTAACTTCTTCATGTCTGGGAAGTGTCTGTTTTTGGTTATGCTAAAAGTAAAAAGTAAAGTTTCCCGACTTGTGCAAGTTGAAAAAAATGTCAAATGGGTTCTTATAGCTGTGTATGACTTTTGTCACCAATTTTTCATCAAATCTGTAAAACCCGAGCCATAGCCTAAGTATCACGAATCCGTAAGTCTTTCTGTGATTACTCACCTGAATCTCTTCCCTCATGGTGAACAATTTTGAAGTGTGTTCCACCATGAACAGTCCATTTTTTTTACAAACAGAGCTGGTAGGTCACTCGGGTACTTTTGGAAATTTGTCACGGCATGCATTGTGGGAAGCAGAGCTCCACGCAGCTGCAGTACCGAGGCAATGAAGCCGTTTCTGTGTTTGTTGCTGCTGCGGCCATAATGCAGCTGCGTGGAGCTCTGCTTCCCACAATGCATGTCACGACAAATTTCCAAAAGTACCTGAGTGACCTATCAGCTCTGTTTGTAAACAAATGGACTGTTTGTGGTGGAGCACACTTCAAAATTGTTCACCATGAGGGAAGAGATTGAGGTGAGTAATCACAGAAAGACTTACGGATTTGTGATACTTAGGCTATGGCTCGGGTTTTACAGATTTGATGAAAAATTGGTAATGAAAGTCATGCAAAGCTTTAAGAGCTAAAATGGGGGAGAAAAAAAATACTCTACTTTGACCTTAGTGAAATCACAAGGTGTGAAATAGAACAAGGAGATTTTTTTTTTGTAAAGAATCAAGTTTGATGTTTTTATTTACTTATTTTTACAAAAGTCCCAAAAAATGAATATTTTATCTCCATTCTAGTGGGGAAGTTGTTTACACTGTTTATGCATGTATCTATGTGTTTGTGCACATCTACCTTTGTCCACTTCCCATCCCTCAGGCAACGATTCCAGCGTGGACGGTCTGGTGAACTTTGAGAAGCTGAGGATGATTGCCAAGGAGATCCGACACGTGGTGCGGATGACGTCGGCCAACATGGACCCAGCTCTCATGTTCAGACAGAGGTTGGTTTATCAGACACAACAACTACAACCTACTGCCTTTAGAACCTGAAAATGTTTTTAGAATCTGAAAGTCGTTGTTGGGCCAGTTGCACAGATATGGTCGCTTTCATTTTCATGATTTCAATCACCAGTAAAGGTATTATATCTCATATTTGTAGAATTTCTATAGAAAGATGGCACCATTGATGTCAGTCTAAAACATCTCTGGTTTAATGTGTATACACACATCCTTGCTTCACCAAAAAACCTTTGCCTTTGCCCTAACCTCAAAATTTTCTCTACAAAGCCATGAAAACTTAAGTTGAGGTGGAATAGTCAAAACATTCATCTGATGTCTTTTCCTTAACATGTTTCCTTGAAGGAAAATTTCTTAATGTGATTGATGTGAAGAATTCATAAGAATTTAGAAAAAAAATGTTTAGATTAAACTATATGATTATGTGAAAATGAACCACTAAAGGCTCATTGTAGACACCTGTCCCTGCATGTTCTTACTGTTTTGTTTCATGCCGGTTATAAAAAATTGACAGCCTGAAGTGAAATGTGACGTCAACACCAAGTTTGGAATTGAAATAAATAAATAAATATACAGTCTGAAAGTGACCTGAAATGGGTATGACATTGAAAGTGGTTGTTCACACTTCTGCCTACTCATATTGATGGACACGTATGAAAATAATTGTTAAATTACTGCATGACTACCTGTACCCACTTTTTTAGTTTATGTATTAAAAACATCATCAGGGTAAAAATTTTTAATACACAAATGTACTTCCTTCTAGTCTGATTTGGCTGAAGAGGTGATCCAGTTTAACCTTTATTACTATTAATCCACATGTGACTGGAGTTGAATTAATAAATGATATTCCTAAAGGCTGGCTGAACAACATTAAAATGAAGAAATAAGTCATGCAAAATGAGCACAGGTTAATTCAGATTAAAGTTACTTCACTTTAACATTCATACTCCAACAGTGGGATTAGTATGCCATTACAAGCTCAGAACATATTAGATGGAAAAAGCTTAAGATGTAATGGTTACTTTCAAGATTATCTGTATTCTCTGTCAGTCATGTTGATCAACTGATTTGTGAACAGTCAGTGCCACAAGGAACTGAGGGATGGCATTTTCTAAAGGAGATACAAAAGGAAGCACTGAGTCTCCTTTCCTTAGCATTTAGAGAATTTCAGTGTCTGTTATCATTGCTGCTGCTGAGGTACTTTTGTTGGTCATTTCACTCACTTCGAACCTCCCAAAGCAAAAACAACCATATGACCACAACCAGACTAAGTCTGTGTGGTCTTGGAATGTGTAGATGGATTCTGTAGCTGAGACATGACAGTGTAATGGGTAATATTTGGAATAAGACAGTAGCACATTCATTCTTCTCTCATCTGTCTATGAATAAGTAAGACAAGTCTTATTTTGGTTTATTCACGCAGCAGTGTTTCCACACAGAAGATATCTGTATCTTTGAAACTGGCTCTTTGTGTTTCCCATCGGCCAGACTGTAGCAAAGACTGGCACCACTTCCTCAGAAAGTACACAGACAGTCTGATGTGCCAAACAGAGTCCAGGTTTAAGAAAAAACACACGTCTACAAATGTGGGCAAAAAGGGAAACTCCTACTGCACCTGTCCTCCACCAAACCAAACCTGGATCCTTCACCACCAGGATCAGGATCACACAAACACACTCAAGGTCTGGTTCAATCAATTCCCATTCACCTCCTGTCCCGTCCGCGGCGTCTCCATGTTTCGATTGCATTCTTCTGTTGGAATGTATCGACACGGGGATACAAGCTGTGGATCGACTGCAGCTGAGGTAGAATTGATGCCAACCGCAGTGTGTAGTATTTGTATCACTGAGTTTGTGTGTTTATCACAGCATCACTGCTGCGGTGCATGACTGCCCCCTGCAGACACCTCCTTCATACTACACTCTCAGCTCTGCACTCTAGACTAAACTCTAAAGGAAGAATTGATTGTATTTTTACTCCAAAATCCTGTATTGACATAACCCTTTAGCCCCTGATGTATCTGTGGTGAGCGTTGAGTGTATGATTTATTTTAAATGTTCATAAAAATTCAACTGTTTGGATAGGAACAATTTCAGAACGCACTGAGAGAATAGACCTTGTACTTTTCATAGACATCTGAGCATGCTCAGTGCACCCCCTCCACCCCCGCTGCATGTGTAATGGGGGGCAAAACACAGAGCAGTGAATGAGACTGACTCGCTATAAAAATAGACAGTTTGGCCTTTTTTTTTTTTTTTTTCATTTTCCTTTTGGGTTTTTGGTTT
>JAPQRP010000007.1:4526087-4540415 GCA_037367295.1 Apogon hyalosoma | reverse complement strand
GATTTTTGGAGTTAAATCAGATTTAACTTTTTTAGAGAAAAAATAATCCCCCCCCCCCCAAAACGACAGGGCCAACATTCAAATACTTGCTGTTCAGTGTGTTCCAGTTCACACTTCATGTTAAACATCCTAAATCTCTTATTGATGTACATTCTGAGTGCTTTATTTGGTAAAAACTTGTAAAACTTAAATTCCTCTGTCTTTTTTCGGTTATAGAAAACAACTTCAGAAAAGGAACACAAGCACATTTTCACAGCAGCTTTTATGACACTTCTACTGCCACAAATTCCAAGCATGCCACAAATTCCAAGCAGCCCGTTTCATTGAAATAATGTCTTAGGGGTTAAAGGGTTAATATTACCAATAGCAAATGTTTCTAAAAGAAGCCGCATGATGACAAAAGGCCTTTTTGTTTATCAGTGTGAGATGCACAAGGCCAAAACACACCCTATATTCAGGTTGATATGGGGAGATGTCCTGTGTCTGGTGTCCTCCCATCTTCAGTCATTTCCTGTCTGTCTGTGGTGGCATGACCTCTACATAGTCTTGTCTCCACCTCCTCCTCCTCCCCTGACCCTTGAACTTGTCTTTAAGTCACGCTTCAATCTTCACGCCTCTTGCTTGCAGGAAGAAGAGGTGGAAGAGTTTAGGGTGAGTTTGTCCTGGTACTGGTCCGGACCATCATAAAAACTGAATCCACACTGCATCATGCCCACCATAAACACCGCATGTGACCTCATCTGAATGTACATGTGTGTGTCTGCCTGTGTGTGTGATTAACCCTTCCATTTTGCAGTGCCCATGCACCTAAAACCCATCATTGACCCATTAATTGTTTGCCTCGTCAAAAGATGTTTGAGTCTCATAGTAGCTTCAGATAATACTTAGCCATTGCTTTTTCCTCATTGCATTTGCAAAGTGAAAGTTTTATAGATATTTATGTAAAATAATCAAGTCTGTAGATATAATGTCTCTATTTTTCTTGTTCAGCATTACAGATTTATTTGATTAGTTTTGACCTTTTTTTATTTTTTAATTATTTCAGTTTCAGTAAAGAGTAAATAACTATGAAACCGAATATCCTCAAATATAATGGAACCACAAAACCTGCCAATAGGATTAAAAACATTTTGTTTATTATTGTTTGTTGATTTCTTAGACTTCTCGAAAGAGGACATTATTTAAAACATCCCAAAATGTAAGCATTTTAATTTGCTTAAATTAAGTAATTATTTAGTTTTAATGTTTGACTTCTGGTAATATGAAGATGACTTTTGATGCTGAAAAAGATGAAAGAATACATGACATAAATGTCATTTAATGTTAAACCAATTTTTGTGAATGAAGCAGTAACACAAGTGGAAGAAAAAAGAAGCTGAATTTACTTGCCTTTATATCATTGCAGGTTTTGTTCCTTTTTGTTTGATTTCAGTTAACAGTATAGTTTTATATATAAATATAAGTGAAGCAGGACTAGATAAATAGAAAATAAGATCAAACTTCTAGCAAATCCAGGGCAGGTAAAACACAGCGTTACAAGTATTCACAGGTACTATTGGACTCCAGTTTGGTGTATGTTCATATCTGCATCTCTGCATATTATTCCCCATATCGAATCTTGTGCATCTTAAGCCTTTTTGCCTCCATCTGACAGAATGTTCTGCTGTTCTGTACTGTGATAGCATGGCATACCAGCGACAGCTAACTCCCTCCCAAATGCATGGTCCCGTTTTTACTGTGCTATACACAAAGGCAGATGACACATTTTGTTGTAGATGAAGTATTGGGTAAGAAAATAACAATGCCTTACTAATTAGAATTATTGTATACCATTTTTTGTTTCCTCTTTCAACCCTTTTCCTGTTTTCTACTGCATTCCTTTTCTGTTTATTCTACATTTTCTATATTATATTCTCTCATCTCCTGTCCATCCATCTTTACAAAATCTTCACCCTTCTTTAAATTTATCCTACATCCGACTTCATCCTACATCATTTCTTTGATCCCTCTTTTTCTTCAACCTTTTTCATCTCACCTACCTGAACTCCTTTCTTATCCTCTGCTTCTTATCCTGATCTTTTGTGCAATTCCTCTGAATCTTGCTTGTCTTAACTGTCCTCCTTCCTCTTTTTTTTATTCCTTTGCTCCTCTTCTTCCTACAGGTCTCTAAGTCAGGGCAGTACAAACTCCAACATGCTGGACGTACAGGGTGGAGCCCATAAAAAGCGAGTGCGTCGCAGTTCACTTCTTAATGCCAAAAAGCTCTATGAGGATGCTCAGATGGCCAGGAAAGTGAAGCAGTACCTGTCGAACCTGACAGTGGAGACGGATGAGGAGAAACACCAAATTATGTCTCTGCAGTGTGAGCCGGCATACAGCACCTGTGAGCAAAAGTTTACCGTTTTTCATATTCTGTCTTGAATATTATGTATTATGTATAACTGTATGTATGTTTTATTTATTATAAGATGTATTTCATAGTGTATCCATTCACACTGATATGTGACTCTTAACCCCTCCAGTGCTCCAATTATGAAGTATGTACATGGTGAATTCTAATAATATATAAGATTTTGTTGTCATCATTGGTAAAAAGGAAGATAAATACAAACTACAGCTGAAACACTAAGAAAAAAACCCTCAACTCATAAAGCACAGTGTAGATGTGACTGGTTCAGGTCGATAACTCATACTTCTGTTTCTTAGAAACACTTCGTATTTTACCCATCAATTCAAGCCACAGTTGTAGTTCTCTTCCCAGGTTTATTTATGTAATATCTAAAATTCAGGTCCACTATGAAGGATTTAGGGGAATTTTCATAATTATGTTTTCATCGGTATATAAAAGCACAAAAATAATCTATATAATGTTCATGTTTTTCCACCTTGAATGGAGCTGTTTACTTCCACAGAGGAAGCAGGGTGCTGTTCAGTTGGTCCAAGTTTCTACAGTATCTTAGAACAGAGTTCAAGTGCATTACTGTCACATGTTATGTCTGAATTTGGAGTTAATATCCTCTTCACCACTAGATGTCATCACTAAATATCACTCATTGAACTTCATAGAATTTTCCAATTAATCCCATTTTCTCCTATAGTTACTGCACCCCCTCATTTATTAAGGTTTTTTTTTTTTGTTTTGTTTTGTTTTTTGGTTTTTTTTTAAACCTTTTAAATATGTATATTTTATTCTGAAAATTACATTGATGCCAAAAAGATCTCTGTAGGAGCACTTCCTCTATAGTCATGATGAATGTTCTTAAATCCTGGGTATGTTCCTTAGATAAACCTCACATGAATGTAACAGCAATTTGAAAGGTCTTCTTACTTTCCTAATAAGTACAGAAGTACTGTAAACCAACCTGGTCATTATTACATAATTAACAGTTGTTTAAGCTGATGGGTAATGGAGTTCTTTATATTTCATCGGTAGTGGTTCTTTATTTACCAGCGGTGCATACGTAATCATAAACATTCTTATAATTAAATACTGTAACCAGAAGAGCGACTGTGCTCTATACTGTAGAAGAGATTTGACAGTATGTTCTGCAGTGTAGTTCAAAATGATTATTGCTCAGCAGTGCTATCTAGTGGATTTACAAATATCCTGCAGCAGAGAACAGTAGATACTGTATATTCAATACTTGCAACTCCATATATAATATTTCATCATCTTAATTTTTTTCCCTTTGCTTGCAGTGTCAAAGAACTTGAGTGAGAGACGATCCACTAAATCGGATATGTCCCCGGTTTCTCTACGATCGGCTCTGCCTTCAGGGAAATCCCAGAACAGGGTGTCACAAGTCCTTCAGGTCCAGGTCCCTCTGAACCCTTTACGGAAGAAGAGCACCCCTAAGGACTTAAGTACATCCAGTGAGTGCACTGCACTAAACATCTCAATTAAACATGTTCATATAGATACTTGCATCACAAATTGTATCTATTCAGACATTACGGGTGGAGGATTAGGGCCACTGGAAAAAAAACTTTAGCTCCATTATTTTTATTTTTTTATTATTATTACTATTCTGAGAAAAAAAGTCAGAATTCTGACTTAAATATATTTTTTTATTATTGTTCTAAGATTAACGTCAGAATTCTGAGAAAAAAGTCTGGATTCTGACTTTTTTTCAAAATTCTGACATTAATCTCAGAATTCTGACTTTTTGCTCAGAATAATAGTAAAAAATATATTTTGGACCTTAATTAATTTTTTTTTCCAGTGGCCCTAATCATCTTCCATACAATTCTGACTTTTTTTATTAGAATAATAATAAAAAATATATTTTGGACCTTAATTAAAAAAAAAAAAAGAATTCCAGTGGCCCTAATCCTCTTCTGTACATTTCACAGATAAAATCATCTTAGATATTAAATTATGGAATTATATTTGGTTTGTATGATAAACAGCCTGCAGAGACTTGTTCTTTTGGTGCACAGTTATTATTGGTTTATTAATAGCTAAATATTGGTAACATGTTAAACGTAATCTAGGTTTGTAATTCAGAGTGTGTTTAAGCCCTGCTTAGTAAATTCTGCATTGTTCAAATACAGCCTTTTATTTTACCCTTGCAATTCCATCTGTCCAAATGCCATTTTTGTCCAAGGGATTTGTCTGACACATTCATCTAATTATTTTTAAGTTTTATACACATATTCTTTACATGTGCTTTTCTCTCTTTTTTTTAACATGTTTTTGAAAAGTTTTTCAAAAGACTGAAAGTTAAGACTTAGAATTAATCCCTGGGTAGGCAGGGTATCAGTGAGCAGAATGGGGCAAAGTGTTATTAGTAAACTCTGCTTACTTTTTCACTTGTTTCAGTTTTATTTCACTGTTCTGCCACGTCTCTTTCTTCTGTTCCAGATTCGAATTCTCCCCAGGTCGTGAAGAAACCTCCTGTGACCTCTGCAGAGGAATGGAGCATCAAGAGGCCGTCTGATGACACCGTCTCCACCATCTCCTCCCTTCACTCCAGCCCCACAGTGTCTCCTCAGGGCTCTCCACGCAAAGGTCTGCAACAAAAGCTTTCCACCAAGGAGCACTGCCTTTATGTCCCTTTCACACTGAACAAAAAAAAACACACTAATATTGGGCTTTTGTCTTCAGTGTGAAAGGTCATTCCGAGGTCAAGTGACTGCAGTAGATATTTTTTATGCAGTGTATCCACTAATTTTTTTTCCTTGAGGCAATATTATGCGCTCACGTTCCAGATATTGATGTGTAAAAATGGTGATGCAGGAACATAATTTATCAAATTTGCTTTCAGGAATAGCACAGAACAATGATTTTGTTCTTTGTTCATTGTGCACAATGTAACACAGTGATGTGTGAGGCTGCTCTGAATTCAAGGAGAATGTGCAGTTCCTTCTTTTCTTGTGCCATGGGGATGTGTAATGTGACAAAAAAACAGAAAAGCAATTCATCTGCTAGCAGTCAATCTGAAAAATACTATTCAGTCTAACACATTACTTTCAGTGGATTTACCCACATATATTCACACTAACAGTTTTGGCTGAAGACTGCACTCAAGCTGTAATTTATTTTCGTGATCAGCTTTTACATGTTAAAATATAGTAGCAACCAAACCAGTAACTAAACTACCGAAACTAGATTTACATGTGAAAAAGTTTATGGAAAGCAACAAAATTCAGAAACTTAAAAAAAAAAAAAATGTTAAAAAAATGTTTTTTTCACATTTAGATGATTTGGTGTTTGCGTTTTCAAAAAATATTTAATTTACATAATGGGAAAAGCAGTAATTTACTGTAACTTCTGACATTATGACCATCATGTGACTGATCAGATGTTTCTGTCACTTCTTCTTTGTTATTCCCATAGAACATGGCTCAGTGAAAAACAGTAATATTATGCTCCACTTCTGCTACTGTGTTTACAACACAGCCTACACTGCCACCTACTGACCATACTATGCAAACTAGTTTATTAGCTCCAGACCACTTTACAGAAACCTACATAATTAGTGTTTTCCTTATTTTTTTGTTTTCTGCAACTTTCAGGAGATTACTTTACAGTGACTTGATCTTTTGTAGACACACAGTTCTTGTCCTGTAGGTACTATCCTCGTTCCCACATGTATTAACCCATAAAGCCCCACTGCTACTTTTGCAGTAATTCCCAAATAATTTTTTTCTTTATTTTTAACCTTTTTAATTGATTTATTACTATTTATTGTAATATTATGTTCTCTATCTTGCATTGTTAAGTGAAAATCACCTCTTTCCCTATATTTAATTTACTGATCATGTAGATGTTCATACAAGTTCAGATTAAAGTTGAGGGTTATTATATCAGAAAAAGAGAAAACTGAAGAGAAAAAAAAAAAAAAAAAAAAAAAAAAAAAAACAATACCCCTTGCCTCCCCTTTGGGGGTGGGGGTGGGTGTGTGTGTGTGTGAGGGGGGTAAATATATCATTAACTGTACATAAACAAAGTGTTTCCATCCACTGTCACTGATCCATCTTCATGGGTTTTACCAGTGAATCAATGTTGTAGAAGGTGACGGTGTTTTCATGTTTACTTGATGACCATGAAAAAATGACAAACTGCATTTTACACCAATTATTTACATGTATTTATAGGATTAGTGGATCATCAGTTTAACATAGTATATCAATAAATTATTTTGGTTGCCAGAGGATGTTTGGGTATATGTGGGTTAAAATACTCTGAATCTCCATGTGTCTTTACAGTCGGAGGCATACCAAAGTCCCAGAACTCCAGCCAGATGAACTTGTCGGGATCTTCATCCTCGCTAACCAGTGACGCTAGCACAAAGGCCAGCACAGTCAGTCTACGCAGCTACGGCATAGGTGGGGCT
The DNA here is from genome assembly GCA_037367295.1 of Apogon hyalosoma. NCBI lineage: Eukaryota > Metazoa > Chordata > Actinopteri > Kurtiformes > Apogonidae > Apogon > Apogon hyalosoma. Next base: position 4,533,576 of record JAPQRP010000007.1, on the reverse strand, counting down.
CACCTCCACAAGAGGATTCTACTCATGACTATGCACCACAGCCGAGAGAGCAGCAGGGAGAGAGAGACAATCAGAGAGGAGGAGGAGGCAGGGACAATACAGAGAGGCTCATTTCAATCAGAACAAAGCCGAGGGAGATGGAGGTGTAAGAATAAGCACTCAGACGAGAGGCTAACAGCAGTGAAAGCAGCGAGACCCTGCCTAACAGGGTCAGCACCCATGTCACCTGTCCTCCAGCCTCAGCTAATGAGCCCCCAGCCCCCAGAGGGTCCCACCAGGAAAAGAACCCTATCACCATTCAGGGTTCTCAGGGAGAGGAGTCAGTCCAGGGAGAGGCTCATGGTGGTCAGACCTCATCTGAACAGTAGGGAGGCTCAGGGGGAGGCGACGGCCCCCTCCTCCCCGCCTCCTCAGAATAAACCAGAGTCAGAGCCGAGAGCCAGGAGGTCGGTCAGCCCCAACCCCTTCCTCTGGCTCTGCAGGGACAGACACACCAGGAGGAAGACCATCTGACAGACAAACTGACTGACTGAGGAATGACAAGAGAGTTGAAGATTAAAATGAGTTAAAAGTGAAACGAGTTCAGAGCCGCAGATCCGCAATGAGTTACAGAAATGGGATTTGAGTCTCAGAGGGACATAAGAATGGCAGCCTCAGAGTATGAATATATAGTGAATATTGGAAGGAACTGATGCACAGATAAGATTTTGTCAGAACTGGAAAGAAAAAAAAATGGAAATTCATTTCAATTTGATATAGCATATAGACTTTTCTGTGTTCATGGGAATAATACTGCAAAGTAATGTAATGTCACCTCTGAAACATATTCATCTTAACTTCATCTTAACTTAAATAACACATCCCAAAAATCAGACTTTGTTTACAATGAGTCAGTTTTAGCTTTTTATGAGGCTGTCCTCCCTGTAAATCAGCTTTTTAATGCTTTTTCTCATCATCTTTAAGGACTTCTTTTTCTGTAACTGCAATGTCAGAGTTGTTTTAAAGTTTTGGCTATTAAAAATGAAAATGTTTCAGATCCTTCTTCCAAGTTCTTAAATCAGCAAGGATTTAGTTCCATCTCAGCCTGCATGTGAGTGCAAGTTTGTTTAGACAGTTCTGATGCTTTCTCAATTTATGTATTCATTCATTTACACAGATGCTCTCATGTCTGAGCCCCCCTTTCAGTCGGATAGAAAAGTTTAATAGCACTGCTCATAAACTCTGAGATAATAAATCATCATCTGGGCAAACAGTAACATTGTCGACTTTAATGATACTGAGTCATCCACCAAATGCTGTTCAGTATTTAACATTTTGGTCAAGCGTTAGAATAGAATAGAGTAGAATAGAATAGAATACTGTATTGTTTATCAAAATTCTACTTTCTCTTCTTTTTATTTCTGCTTGTCATCATGATGTATTTTATTTCTATGCTTCTGCTTCTTTTATAAATCCATACTTTGCCATATTCTCTGCAGGTTACGCCCTCCTCCCAGCTGGTAAAGCAGACAACCTGTCCGACTCCAGCCACAGTGAGATCTCGTCCCGCTCCAGTATCTGCTCGGTGGACTCCATGCCGACCCCCGCGGTTGACGACAGGTGTAATAGCAGCAGCAACAACAGGACCTGTACTGCTGCTCCTACTTCTACTACTGCTACCGCCGCTGCTGCTGTTACTGCTGCTGCTACTACTACCATAACATCCACTGCTGTCGCTGAGAGCGCAGCAGCCACACACGCACACTTAAACGCTGATTACAACCAGCCCAGCACAAGGTAATTAACTTCCAATGCAGAGCAATCTGTGTAAATGGCATCAGTGTTTAAGTAAGTGTATCGTAATGAGTGTTGTTAACAAGGCTTTTAGGTAACACTTGCAATATTTTCATCAAATGTGAAAAGTGCTGCAGGTGAGATGACAGTTTAAAACAAAACAAGATGGTTAAAAGTAAAATGTCATAACAAAAAAAAAAAAAAAACATTGATGTTTAGTATAAGGATGTTAAATGGTACCTGTAGTGAATTTTCATTGCTAGCGATTTCAGAAGATCACGTATAATACTAGCAGTTCCGTCCAGTAACTTTCATCATAGTCCATTATCAGGTATGTGTTTATTCATTATTTGTTTATTCTTTACTGAGGATCCCCATTAGCCAACGCACAAATGCCAGGCTAGTCTTCCTGGGGTCCTCTAAAAAATAATTAAAAAAAAAAAAAAAGATTCAGGATGCAAAATCACAATCCACAGATCCAGTTACATAATTTCCAATACATACAGAGATCCAGTTACAGTGAAAAAAAAAAAAAAAAATTGTGAGTACTAAGTCACTGCTCCGTCAGTCATTCATGGTCAGAGACATGTTTCTTCCTTCATGGGCTGTTCCAGCTCCGGGAGTGACACACTTATTGGTTTGTCCGATAACCTGGGCTGATGGACTGGTCTCTGACCCCGTGCAGCAGACACCAGTCTTAGATGGCACATTATTGGCCAGTGCTGGGTCGCGTCTCTAGGACAATGACAGAGTGCAAAGCTTACGGCTGCACAAACAAGCACAAACGCGTACTTTCCACTCAATCTTGCTCACTGACTGCTGCTTGTTTACTCACACTCAATCACCCAGAATCAACGAAGGTACATCACTTACAGACGGCAGTAGCTGCTCCCCATAAGTTTTACCTCTACCTGTAATTCATATCATAAAAAGGTTCAGTGTGGTACGTTTATGGTGTTTTTTTTCTCACTGAATTTGCACTTTCGTGGCTTTATAGGTAACACACAAAGCACAATTAATGTCATAAGCATGACCAGTACACATACACTTTAAATAATCCTGCTACATTGTTAGACTGCGTGCTTTTTAACATTCTGTGTCTATAGAGTTTTTTTTCCAATCTACTACATAGATATTGGATTACTTAATTCTTTAGTTTTGCAGTCTGGCATGTGTCAGTGATTAACAGCAGCACTGGTTATATGCGTTATTATTTTTTGTGTTGGGTCAAATGTTGAAATGTGTCAATGCACATTTTTTTAGAGAAGGATGCTAGTGCTAGTATTTCCACTGTACACATACAAATTGTGAAAAATAACATGACCTCTTATAACATGAAGTGCCAAGTGTGCATAATATGCTCACCTGGATACCAGAAAGTCAACCATAATGTGTCAAAACCTTTTTTTTTTTTTTTTTGTCAAATGTAGCAGCACAGTTAAGGTGATGACAATAAACCTCAGGACCTGAACTTGCAAAATGACACCATGAATGGCCATAATGTTTACATATTCTCCAGGCAGCAACATCATTAAACCCACTCAACAACTAAAACTTACTCCAACACCCACTCAATTTATCATGATACACACACACACACACGCACACACACACGCACACGCACACACACACATACACACACACGCACGCACACACGGCTGACTGATGTTTCTGCTGTCTAAACACAGTCAGTCTCTTTTGATCTGTTGTTTTTATCTTGTTAGGTCTTTTACGTCTTCCTTTTTCTATTATGTCTTTTAAGTCTTTTTTGCATATTTTATTTCGCTTGTCTATCTTTTCTGACAGGTTTCTTCACTGTGGCTTTAGTGAGGTCAGCGTTCACTGGTTTTTCAGGAGAACATTTCACTTCTGTCTCAGTGTGGCAAATTCATTCACTTAGGATGTGTTTTTATATATTTTACTCAGTGAACTGGGTAACCCAGTAAACCCAGTAAAAACCACTCCATGACCCATTTTTGGTCCAAAGTATGTCTTCGTATTTTAAAGTAACATTACATTGTACAGGTTTTTAATTTAATTTGTACAAACCTGTCTTGGAAAATAACTAAGGGCTTATACTTTACTTGAATATTTCTGTTATATTCTACTTTATACTTCCCCATCTGACATTTATATCTCACATGTAAATGTTTCTCCTTTTAGCCCATGAAGGTTTTACACAATGGATAACATAACCAGCTTTGTAAAATGCCACTTCCCATATTTTTACCTTCTGATGTATTCCAAACAGTGGTGTGTTGTTGCTCAGATGTCTGAGTTGTGAACAGCTTCAATCATTGATTTTTCTTTCTAAACTTCTCACAAGGTTTAATTTCAATAAATGTTAAAATCGTTCATTATCTCAACAAAAATCAAACATTTAAGAATTAAGTCCAAAAAACTACAGATTTGTGCATCTGAACTTTGTTTTTTTTCTTCTCTTCTCTCATTAATCATGCCAAGAGTCCTCAGATTGTGTAATAAAACCGGATATAAAGTCGGTCTAGCTCAAAAACTACCTCTAACATTAATGCTGTACTAATAATAATCTAATGATGCATGGATCTAATTCAGTCTGAAGAACTAAACCAGTAATTTTCTCTATATTTCAACTACATTGTGCTGCTACAACTTATGCACTTTTACTCAAACATGATTTTTATTCAAGAGTAATGGAGTTTTTTTTTTTTTTTTTTACTATAGTAGTACTTTTACTTGAAGATATGATCTGAATACTTTTGGTGCAAACACTCTTGAGTTGAATAGGATCTCTAATCCCTAATGTTTTAACCATAATGTCTCAAAAAGTTTTTGGTCAGAGCAGTTAAGGGCGATGACCATAAACCACAGCGTCCTTGAATCAGCTCCCAGCGTGAACGTCCTTGGTTTGCATGTCCCTTCTCTTTCCCTGACTTTCATGTCCTCTCTCTGCTGTCCCAAAAGCAAAAAAAAACAGACATGAATTCCCCAAAACTATATATTTAAAAAAAGGAAGTTATTTGATGTAGGATTCAAGCAAGGACAGAAGTTCAGCCTGACTTATGGACTCTGAAAAACATACAAAAAAAAGTCAACCACATGGCTTGGCTTCTGGTGACCGCAGAGATGGAGCCAATTCTTTCCCCCCTCAAGCGTGTCTCAAGTCCGAGACCACAAGGACATTTGAACACATCATTAAATAAACGCTCCTTAAAGGCACCACACATAGTCCACACCTTAAGCAGCTCCTACGTTTCCTGTCACAGCTGGATTCCAATTATGTCCTTTCCTCATTAAAACAAACATAACAGGAAGTTGTAAAACATGGCAGCTTTATGACATCCAACATTTATAACTTTTCTCTCCTCCTTTTCTCTCCATGAGTGAAAAAACAAAAAGACGTATCGGTTTCAGCACAAGCTTTTTAATCTGGTCGAGTAAACAGCACGCCTTTTTTATTGTCTGCTGTTTGTTTATTGTTCTCCATGATCAGGCCATTCTGTCTCATAAAGACGGGACTATAAAATATCACTGGACGCAATAATCTGTCTGCTTCTCTGATATTATATTACCTCGGCAGCCTCACCGTATAACAGCAGCCTGTTTTATGAAATATGGCTGGGTTTCATTGAGTGCCTGGTTTGTCTAGTAAAACCATGTCAGTGAATCAAACTGCTGTTTATGAAGAGCAGCGGAGAAGAAGAAGTTTGGAAAGTTTGTGTTTTGTTGTCAGATGCTGTTAGAAGGAAGTGTTGTACGGCACATACTAAAAGCCGTGATCATTCGTGAGCATCTCAGAGGCAGTGTTTTCACATCTATTCTGTTGGCAAAAGCATATCATTGAATTTTTGAATTCTTGTCGTAGTTATATACAAGGGTGAAAAGAATGAAATGTGTGCATATGCAACCAATGATATGTTGTCTATAGCAGTGATTCTCAACTGGTGGGTGGCAAACCCATTTTCAGTGGGTCGTGGGCCTTTGCCTGGGCAAAAAATAATGTTAAAAACCAATCCTGTATGTTCTTCTTTTTTTTTTTTAAAGGAGCTGAGCCCTGCCCATTCACACTCCCAGTAATGCACTATAATGCTAATTAACACCATACATTTTGTAGCATAAAAGAAGACCCAAAACTTTCTAGTCAAATCATGGTTAAACTCAAGTATGAAGCCGACTACATTAGGTTTTTACCTACATTAAGGACAAACACTTCAGTGTGTTTAATTCTTGAATAATTGTAATTTTTAACTGAGTGCACATTTTTGGTATCAGTTAAAATGTACCTAATTTAGTGTCAAAATAAATATTTCTGTATTTATCATCACCACCTGCTGGTCACTTTGGTTTATCATTAAACTTGTCTTCTGTGTTTGCATACTGTGATGTTCTGTATTATCTTGGGTTCAAAACACACCATCTTTTCACTAAATAAATTTGAGAAGTTTAACTGTTATTAATTTGGGTCATGGTTTGTCATTGAGGGATGATAGTGGGTCCTGAAGACAGACCAGTTGAGAACCACTGGTCTATAGTGTAATATAGTGTTGTTGGTTTTTTTTTAGTTGTTAACCATATTAATTGTTACAATGTACATTATATATCATATGTTACTATCACTTCAAATTCCAAATTAGATATCAATGTATACTGACATATGAACCCTTTATTTTTGTTTGATTTTTCAGTAAAATATATTCAGTCATACAATCAACTAAATCACCCACAGCGGTCACACTCACAGAAGCTGAAAACAACAACAACAAACATATTATGACTGTATCAACAACTGAAAAGTATATTTGATGTACAACGGAGCAGAAACATTTCGTGACAAGTTTGTGTGGTAACTCTTAAATAAAGGGAAGAGAAAACACCCCCTCTGAAATGCTCACGAATGATCGTAACTTTTAGTATCTGCCGTGTTCTACAGATGAGAGCTGAACTTTAGTGGCTAAGCTTAGTCGGCATCTGTGTTTTACAGGTTAAACTGCAGACAGTGTTTTTAAAAATCTGTGCAATAACTCACCCAGACAAGAGCAAGAACTAATTTTAGTTGAAGGTCAAAGATTGGTGTCACATTGAACCTTCTCCTGTTTTCATTTGTCCTCTGTTGCTGCTGTTTTGTCAGAGCGTGACTCTGTAACCCGTTCGTCCTCCAGTCGAAGGCTTTTTATAGTTATTGAACTGCTTCCCTCTGTCGTATCTCTTCCTTGTTTGTGTATTCCTGGTTGTCAAGACGGCGACTTCAGGGGCCTTTGTTCATTTTTCCAGTTTCCCTCTCTCATGTTTATGGTTTTATGTTCTTTCTTTCCCTCACTACCTGTACCATAACTCAGCTTCTTCAGGTTTTTATCCTTGCATATACTCACCATTAACAAATACTGTCTTTATCTCACTGGCCGATCGGTCATGAGCTGTTGTGAAGGTGCTGTGTCCGGTGTTGTCTTCATCATCGTCATTAGCAATTTCTTCAAACATTTTCTCTGCCGAAACTACTGGTTGGATACATTTCTAATTTTATATGTATGGTAGCTTCCTTGGGACAATGTCGACAAAGTTTGCTCACAGTTTTGAGAAATTTGGATTTTTGACTAATTTTGAAATATTAAGAATTTGCATTTACTTATAGTGGGCCTTATTTGATTATAACATGGAAATGGATAGATATCAATATAGTTACTATTGAGCACTGATAGGAAGTCCTATGTGGACTTTTATTTTTGTTGAGTCATTTAAT
>JAPQRP010000007.1:4503401-4515671 GCA_037367295.1 Apogon hyalosoma | reverse complement strand
TTCAAAGGGATCATGTGGATGTGGACAGGGGTCTGGATCAGCACTTGTGTTGGTCTAATGTTCTAAAAGTGATGTTCAAATGTTCTAAAATGCATGTTCCGTCCACCTTACATGAGTTTTTCTTGTATTTTTATATATACTTCTTGGATTATTTTTATTTTTATTTTTATTTTTTTGCCACTTACGGGCAAGGAACCAAATACGGTACTTTCATTGACCTGGTTTTGAACATGACAATAAAAAAAAAAAATGGAAAAATTCCACCGAGGTATTGTAAAAGTCTTGTTATGTCCTCCAATAACACACTGAGGTTGAAATGTTGAATTTCAGAGTATTTCCATGGGTGCCTTATAAAGCCAGGCAGATGCACCTGGCTCCTCCCCCCTCTTTGCGATTTAATGTTGTATCATCATGTGACTCAGCGGTCCCAGGTAGGCAAACAAACAAGCATGCATCCAACCATAATATTTATCCCCTAGTTGTTTATTTAAATGAATACATTTACTGGAATTCAAACAAAACTGAATAAAATACACCTCAGATTTGATTGAATATAATTACCCTTCACTGAAGAGGAAACAGTTTTAAATCTTTTATTCGTCACAGTAGTTGTTACTGTTCTATTGCACCGCAAGTTTATATCTATTTTACTGCAAACGTCTCGAGTTTTAACTAGTTAATAATCCAAACGAAAAATCACAAAAACTTTGAAAGCTCATGAAAATGAATTCTGATTTAGCAATGTGACGGTGCATCCATCTCAATTATGAAAATGTATCAGTATTTGGCTTTACACTTAATAGTCTGTTAGTTTAACCTGTTCGGTATTTATCTGCCAGTGAACGCCATAAAACAATTACATTTAGATAAATATTGATCATTTGCTTATTATTTCGTTAGTTTGTTTGTACTCTCAGCATTAAACGTCCTTGGTTCATCAAACTGAGTCACTTTTTTCCCTCTTTGACACATTTCTGGAAGAGTTGAACTAATTCTGAACTAGATTTTCCAAAAAAAGTAATACAGATAAACTTGGCTGTGAAGAAAATTCTAAGTGCTCAAAGTTAACTCATCAAAATGCTCTTTTAAAGGATCAGTGAAAAATCCTGCCGTGTTCTCGATACTAGTACTCGTATATTAATGAAAATGCAGGTACTCTTTGTCTATTCACAGATGGGGAACAAATTGGATGTTTTCCTTCTGCTTTAATCTTCTTCATAACTTTCCTCATTTCTTTTCGGGAGTCTGGGCTGCATCCTCCCTGTTTCTTCGCCGTCTGTTGTGCCGGGTTCTGTATCAGATCTGATCACAGTCACCGTGGGTCCCGCTGTGCTCAAGGTCAGATTCCTCTGATTACTCATTAAAGGATTATTGTCACACAGAGTGGAAGTTAAGAGTCCTGCTGGGTGTTCTGTCTGTGTGAGAAGATAGGGTACACATTCCTATTCATGGCTCAGCTCATAAGTTTACATACACATGCTTTCAATAAACAAACACGTTTTCTTTCTGTTCGTTAACTTAGTCCTGGGGGTGTCAAACTCATTTTAGTTAAAGGGACACATACAACCCAGTGTGATCTCCAAATGGGCCGGACCAGTAAAATAAGAGACATAATAACTTATAAATAGTAACTCCGAATTTTTATCTTTGTTTAAGTGTGAAAAAAGTCCAATTACATATTGACCTGAACAACCAGTACAACTTGAAGTGCCATTTCAACAATTTTAGGTGTCAGCTTATTACTAACGCAACTTACAGATCACAGTGGATCTATAAATGTACAAAAATGTTAGTAACAGGCAGAATATTGTTAAAATTACACTTTTTTTTTAAGACATTCATGTTTGCTTAGGTTAGATTTTAAATGTACTCTGTATGTACCGTGGGTCCAGTGGCAGAGTGGACGGTCCACAGTCCAGAGGGTTTGATCCCCAGCTCACATCCATACGTCAAAATGTCCTTGGGCAGAACATTGAATTGTGAGTTGAGTGGAATGTCGCTGAGCCCGTTTACATGCACACTAATACGCCGATCTTTATCTGATTTCTGGATTTATCAGATTATTCAAGTGTTCATGTAAACAGGATAATCTGATATGTTTTATCAGATTCAATTGGTAATCTGATTATGAGAAATCAGATTAACACACCTGGATTTCTCCCCAATACTTTGATGTTTTCATGTATGTATACAGCCTAATCTGATTTATTTAGGTCTCTTACATCTGCACATGTGTAAACACAATAAAATCGTAGAAAACAGAAGTGATGCAGTCAAACATGAGTCTGATTCACTGAGCCCGTTTACATGACCATCAAAAGTTTACGTGCACTTCAGAAATGCGATAATTGACAAACCCTGGTTTACATGTTTCAGTCCATTATTTGATTTCTTTCGGAGTACGTACATACATTATGACATAAGATCTGCACTTCCTGTCATTTTCAAAACATCCAGTCTCATCTTGTTGACCATGGCAACGCCTACGATGTCAGAGTTAGCTGTCCTAATGCTAATAAGACTACAAAATAGGTCACATGTTGCTGCTATCCTTCATTTCATTTCATTGTTTGTTTACCTTTTCCTTTAGGCTCACGTTGTCAGTGAGTAATTCTGTTTATAGAGATTTTTTTTTCACACATGCGTAGATGTAAAAAACCCTGAAAGAAATCAGATTAACCTGTTTACATGTGTGAAGACATTGGAGTACTGGAGAGAAATCAAGGTGTTTTAATCTGATTTCTCAAATCAGATTACTGCCATTATCGGATAAAGCCTATCAGATTATTCTGTTTACGTGATGACTTGAATAGTCTGATAACTCCAGAAATTGGATAATGACAGGAGTATTGGTGCACATGTAAACGGGCTCACTATGTACAGTACGGACTCCAAAAGAAATCTTATAATGGACTGAAATATCACATTTCTGAAGTGCATGTAAACACGTCAGATCTGATCATTATATACTTATTGCCATTAAAAACACACGGTCCAAACATATGGTGGAATTTCCAGAAACTGATTTGCGCAGATGCTTATTTGGAATATGTTGCTCATGAGATGAGTAACACAGTTAACAGCTGTATTTTTTTTTCATTCCTGACACGAGTGACGTTGGCATCTGGACTAATCCCTTAATGTCGCACACTGAGTCGAATCTCGTACAGAGTCACACCACACTGGTAACTGTAGGTGTGGTCAATAGCCGATACAAAGGCAGCAAAGAAAACACTGATATGTTTTTTGCAGCTCAAAATGCCACGACTTATGATACAACAGAGAGAACGTGCCACTGGCATGTTCTGCAGGTCTGAGCCGTGGTGAAGTCGCTCGCCGTCTGCGCTGTTATCGCAGTACAATCAATCGTCTGAGTGATCGGATCCTCAGGACAGGATCATGAGATCAGTTCCATGCGTCATCGCTGCACTGTTTGTTTTGAGGCCAGAGGTGGACACACCCCATATTGAATGATGACACTTTCAGTTTCTGAGTACCTGTATTCAGGGCCTGAATAAACCTGTTCAGTTGCTCACAGTTTGTCCACAATTCATTCTCTGATGACCAGTGTTTCCCTCTTTAATGTGAAGATAACCCCAAACCAATTCATTTCATATATCTCCAAATATAAATATTATTCTGACCCTTGTGTTTTTACTGGTGCTAAGTGTATATCTGATTATTCCCAGGTTTTGGATTTTTCATGTGAATGGGCTCAGTGTGTGTGCATGTGTGTGTGTGTATGTGAGTGTGACACATAAAAGTCCTCTGGTAGAAAAGCTAATATACAGGGTGTCTGCAAAGTCTCTTTACAATTTAAAAAATGTATTACAAAAGCAAATGATGAGATATTTGAATCAGATTTGTTCTATGTGCTCAGTGGTTTTCAAAGTCAGAGTGGTTAGTGTGGGATCATGTGCAGTCCAATCATTGGTCCATTTTTCTTCAATGAGAGATCGATTACTGCAAATATTGACCTTTGACCTTTTGACTGAATGTGTGGCACCACAATTGGATAAACTTCAAACAACCTTCATTTTCCGGGTAGATGGTGCACCACCACATTACGGACTGCATGTTGGTGGGTTCTTAAATATTTCCAGACCGCTGGATTGGAAGGGATGATCCAGTGCCCTGTCCACCTCATTCACCAGATATCACTGCCCTGGATTTCTATCTATGGGGTTATGTTAAAGATATCATGTATCCAACAAAGAAATGGGACATCAACGACCTGAAGTAAAAGATCACTGATGCCATTGGTGAGTCTATGCTACAGTCTACATAGCAGTACTGTCTTGATGTGCTTCATGTAACTAATGGTGTCCATGTAGAGGTAGATTAAATGAGGCAAAAAAGACCCTTCAATATCTACTTTTCATGTTGTAATAATTTCCACATGTTTGTCTGTTCATTTGTTTTTATAATAAATGTGTTAAATTGCAAACAGACTTCATGGACACCCTGTATTTACCTGCAGAACGTTTACTATGTGCATCCGAACAGCCCCTCACCACTGTGCTGCACACTAGGGCTGTAGGGTTAGAAGACTCACCCTTCTTCCTCGTTACATAACATTGATCGTTATGACCACAGTAGTCGCTTTTCCATCGACCCCCAAATTGTACGAATATAACTTGCGCATAAAAATTTATCTAATGGAAAAACAACAATTTCGCCAAAACTCTCATTTTTTTGATAAATAGTTTTTGTGCTGGCAAGAGGTGGTTTTTCAGGCGTAGTGCAAATACTTTATTATGCAAAACTGCAATGGAAAGACCGTTTTTTGCAACTAGAGTCAGGTGACTTTAAAAAATGGATGCTGACAAACCTTACAACAAGTGAAGAAGAAGAGTTTTAAAAGAAACATGGTGCGGTATGTGTAGATACACCACAAAACTGGATCATTTTTGAATTTAGTACAGGATAGAGGGGTAATATATAATAAGAATGAATATATCTGTAAATCAACACCATATTTACGTTTGTTGCCGTGTTTATGGAATGACTTCTCGTGTCATCTTACAATAATAAATAAACAAATCATCGAATTTGTGAGTTAATGGAAAAATCGACATTACACACGTCTGTTTTTTCAACATTTAGTAAATATTGGTAAAGTTTTGGGCATTTATCCAACGGAAAAGCGACTTGTGTCTTTGACCAAAAAACATTTGTCTGAAATGTATGCTAGCAGTGTTCGTTTCCAAAGTTTACTTTTGTTTTCCTATGTTCCAATTCTTTCTGAAATATTTCATTTCAGGACCAGGATGACAAAATGGTACAAATTTTCACTTTGACCTCCAAAATCTTTGGGGATTATCCTTGAGTCAAAGGTCAACATCACTCAAACACAAGAGAAATAGATCAATGCACTATTGTTCTATTCTACAGGTGCTGAAGGAGTTCTCAACTCTATGCTAAGAGTCTTTTTGCGTCCCCATGTGCTTTGGCAGTAGATGATGTGCCAGAACCTTCTACTCTGTTCCTAAATTGAGTAGTGGATCCATCTGGTTGAACGTATGGTTCTAGTTTTCCAGAGTCTTTCTTTCGATTGTCTCATGAGGCCAAGCAAAAGGACACAGCGTCTGCAGGAGGCCCAGGTCTGACCTTTCTAAAGCTTTACCACAGTTTCCAGAGGCTCCAGCCTGTGTAAACGATTCACCTTGTGAGATCCTGATCTAATGACTACAAGGTGAAATCACAAATTCTTAAACTTCACCTCATCAGAATAAAGTAGTCGGATTACCTGACCTAAAAGAGCGAATATGTGTGGAATTATTTGGCCAAAGTGGATATAAACATCTGATCTCATCTGTCACCTGTCAGTCCCTGCGGTTCTACTTTCTAGTAATATAAGTCGTTCTACGCATTTCATACTAAACTTGTATTTTCGTTTTCACGCTGGATATAACGTGCCTTGTCAGCAGAAAGAAGAAGCAAAGAATAACTGAATAATTGCAGCAAGTCTGCAACACTAAAGTCTGCTTTTTGGCAGTTCAAATAAAATTTAGTCAACTTTTGCACATTCCAACTTTGACACTTTGTGAACTCCTCCTCCTTAAAACTACTGTGTTCATCTTGTGTGATAAAGTCAGAATGAGGTGTAATGGATGTGTGCGGGGGAGCGTGGATCAGGGCAGGTGGTGCTGGCATGTTAACCAGCACGTTCAAAGAGCTGGCCTCCTTACTTCAGAGAGAATATTCCAGAACGATGAGAGAAGTGAAAGTTCAGCTCCGAGTGGGATTTGACTGGAAACGAGTCGGTGAAATTACACGCAGCTTCAATTATACATCACAAAGGGCGAAAGAGCCCCACTGGATGGCAGCGGAGGAAATGTGGAAAAACGGGAACGCTCGAGTCCGGTAATAGGCTATGTGTATGTATGTACATGTGTGTGTTGGTGTGTGCGCGTCACACCTTTCCTCTGTTTTGACTTTGAAGTTACGACTTTGTCAGGAGCAGAAGCCGAGAGCAGGAGGTGGGAAAACGGAAACTTTACCACCTGAGGGTTGTGCGCACACATGGGGGTTAGGCTTTTAGCATATTCCTGTCTAAATGAAAATTTGTGAAGCAAAACAGTTTGGAAAATATTCTGTCACCTGTACAGGCCCCTGCGCTGCCCTTGAGCTGGAGTATGTGTGAATGTGCATTTGTTCTCTGGAACCTGAAGGAAAAGAAGGCAGTGCCGTTCATACGTCCTTAACCTTTCATGTCAGGTACACTGCATGATCGCTAAATTATTAACTCTCCTCTCGTACTCTGTTGTCTTTATTTCTTGTCATTGATGCCTTGTGCATGAAAATGATTAAACCGATGAACCTTAGCATGGTACATCAGTGATTAAGAGTTCCATAAAGGTAAAAAAAAAAAAAAAAAAGGAAAATAAAAGAAAAGAAAAAGCAAGTTAAAAGTAATTAATGGTCAAAGGTGAAGCTCATAAAGACAAATTTTTCACATCGCATGTTTTTCATTCGTACTGATCTAGATAATACAAACAAAAGGAACAACAGACCTGAAACATGAAACTCATAACAGGATACACGTCAGCTCATGAGGTCTGGGTCAGAGCTTCAAAAAAAAAAAAAAAACATTTCATGTGGCCATTTTTTTTTTTTACAGCAATTTTCAGTCTTGCTTTTAAAAAATGAACGCGGCTTTTAAGTTAGCCACCATGTCATCAGCCGTCTGATACACACTCCTGTACAGCTTATGGATGAAGCATCTAACATGTTGTAACAGAAACAACAATTATGACTGTCTGTCAAAAGTTTCTGCCAAAGAACAGTTTGCCCAGATTGTTGAATTATAAAGTAATTTGTTTAAATATTGGAAATTAAATGGATAAATTGGGTGGAAGTGAAAAATCTCTTGCAGTTGTGTTTATCGACCGTATATCAAACCTGCTGCCTTTTTATTCGCTTGTGTTTCCTTGAGGATGTTGCTGGCTGGACTGAGATGCTCCAGAGGCCGGTTCTGGACTTTGGGCCCAATTTGACTCATGCATCGTCTAGTAACTTGAAAACCAATTGATCCCACGGTTAATGCAGTGCTATTCTTACTGTCATGACCCCGTTCCCTTTAGCTGCATGTTTTTGTCAGGTATTTACTGTCTCTGAGCTCAACGTGACATTTACCTGAAATCTGTCTCATTTTTTCTTCCGTATACTTTGGTTCTTTTAGTGCAGCAGTAGTATCTGTTCATGTTCCATGTGCTGTGGTACTTTATAGTATGGCTTGAGTTTGTTAGGTATATTTATTTATTTAATTATATAAAACAACACCAAGAAAGTTTAATTTATACTAACAAGGCTGTAAAATTCCCAGTAGCTCCTTGGTATCGTTAGTCCGCTTGCTTAATGATTCGGTTCTGCGGTGACATCACGTCAAATGCATCATCGCGTCATTTCTGTATTTTGGTTCAGAAGTGTTCTAAAGTATGGCTGTATTTCACCAGTAAAGATGACACTACATTTGCAACAGTTGCAGAGCTTCCATCATGACAAAGGCAGAAGTACCTCCAACATGCAGAAACATTTAACCACAGCATCTAATTCAACTGCACCAGTGTAACACATTTAATACAGTACTTAGCAAAGGTGGCCGTGATTCTGGAAGCGGAGCGTACGGCAGGCCTCAACTCCTCCAGATTCTATTTCCATTTGACATTTCACCGTCAACCTGCTTTCCCTATACTGTATGAGTAATCTCCATGTCCTATAATTACATTTAGATAAGAAGGAGGCTCAGACAATAGGGAATCGAATTGACTAGTGATACCAATAATGGAATCGGAATCATTAAATTCAAATTAATTCCCATCCTTAAAAATGACTCTGTTGAACAAAAGCTTGATGAAATTTTGCATTTTGCTGAGTCAGTAAGTTCACATTTTGCATTAGCTCAACCATGACCTTTTACAGATGGCTCTGACCTCTCATGCTCCCACATCTCCACCCCTTTTGTAGAAATATGATCCTTTCTGGATTTGAAAAATCTGATCACAATGACAATAATGCAAACTCCGGATCTCAAACCTCACAGTGACCCCGCCCACTTATTTTCTATATAATCTACTATCCTGAACTTCTGCACAATGGAAAAACAAAAGTATGTAAAATAAGTATGTTTTAGTTGAGCTGGTATTACGGGGTTTTCATGACAAATCTCTGGGCCTGTTTTGACCACGAGCGCTGCTGCATATATTCATCCAGTGAGTGGCATGGCATATTTAATATACAACTTGTGGAGGGAAGTAAAACTTTGTGCTTGTTATCGAGCAGCAGAAGACAGAAGATATCTGTGGGATCATTAAAAGAAACCTTTGAAGACACAACTACAGCTGAATAACAGGTGGGAAAAAAAAAAACCCTCTGACTTTTCCTCTAAAATTGGAGAACTCTATGTGACTGAATCACATATACAGTAGAGTAATAAGGTCACAGGTGGAGATGCCATATTTCTTGCTTCTGATGTTTGTCTTCAGCCTGTTTGGATCCACACTAGTTTTGTGCGGCTTGAAATGCCAGAGTGATCTTCGGCTTTTGCTGTCTTTGAATTAGTTCCATTTGTTGGGGGGACAAGGTGACTTATGAGCGGTCCTTTCTGTCCAAGTCAGAGGCCAGTCTCTGATCAATGAGACTTCCCCAGGAGAGATGATGTCCAGCAGAGTCACAGATCCACTTCATCTTCTTGTTCTTCACCTGCTCTGCCAAGTGTCATCACAGGTCTCTTCAGGTATTTTTCAGTACACATATATGCTTGTTCTTAAAGGTGCAAAACGCACAATTTGCACATGCATGTTCTGTGTTTTAGTCTAAAGTTGTCTGTTGGCATTAACTCAAGTTCTGATTCTAAATTTGTGCTGTTTTTTGTTTTTTTTTTCCTCAAAGATCCTTTACTTGCTCCAGAGTTCTTTGGCACCTTTTTTCTGCTCTACAGGAGTGACAGTGTAAAAACATTAGCTGCTGTTAGCTTCAGGGTAAATTTCACAACAATTTTGTTGTGGTAAATTACACAAAGACATTAAATTCTATTCTATTCTGTAAGTCTTTTATTAAAGTGTGTGTTGCTCATTTCAAGTCGATAAAGTGGGGTCATTCACAAACTGCAGGGTGGGTGGTTTGGGCCTGGGCTTGTTTGAAGCATTACAAAGGCTTTGTCGGGTAGTGCAGTCCTCCAAAAACAGGATTCATAAACACTTCATAAGGCATTGTTCTTGCATTATGTCTGGGAGCTGCAAACCATTGTTGTGAACAAGTGCATAGTTAATAGTTAATGAATGTACTGTTAACTGTTTATTAACGCATTCTTTGCAGTTTAATGCAACAAATGCATGTTAAAGATTTAAAAAAATCAGCTATTAATAATAGCTTAGTTAACTACTAATGAGAGAATAATAAAGGTTTATCAACATCAAAAAAGCTAAATAGTTCATCTCAGTTCTTTTTAATAATAACTGAAACAAGTATCTCACAATTGAAAAAATGTCTGTATTATACTTTTATTTACACGTGTGTAGTCTTATAAGTTCAATGATGTTATGGATTATTAAGTAACTCTTATTACAAGCATCCTAATATGAAACCAGCATGAAAACACTGTTTACTTTATAAGTATGTAAACGTGACAGAGGAGCAGAACTTAACAGCAAATCAAAGGTTACCTTCCCTCAGCCCTGGAAAAGAACGTAAATGAATGACTCGTCTAACTCAGCAGATTAATAAAGAAAGGAGGATTTTGTGTGACAGTGGCCTGGACCATCTGAGGGGCATGTCACCACATGTGGAGGTGATGCCCTCCAGATTTGCTCTGGCCATTTGTCACCAGTCTTCAAGGCTTCCTGCAGCTTGTAAAGGGCCTGAGGTCAGTGTCCTTGTGTCTCACCGTCCCTTGTCCTCAACAGTGTCAGCAGTGCAGCGCAGATAAATGACCTGACAAGCCTACAGAATGGAACCCAGTAATAAAAAGAAAAAAGAAAAAGGAAAAAAAAAGCACGGACGTAATCCTTCAAGCTCAGTTTTCATCTTTGTTTTTGTTGTTTGTATGACATTCGATTTCAGTATGACTTATTGGTTTTTTTTGTTTGTTTGTTTTGTTTTTTTTTTAACCTAAATCTACCTAAATGCTCTCCACATCATGTCCTGATCCACATATTTTATGATGTTTGGCTTTACTCTCACTGCTGCCTTTCTTCCTTCCGTCCTTCGTATGATGTAGCTTCCTTCTTAGCCATGAGGGGGCAGTGCTGCATTTTGGGTAACTCTGTCTTTTAAACAGTTACTCTAAATCTCTTTATCTCTACACCAAAAGGCATTAGGCAAGATTTGTGAAAGAAGACTATTTGTGGAGCATATTTTTCCCCGGAGATCGGCCATCCTATTAAGGTGCAAATTACCAACACAGTGTCCGTGCTGGAACAAAGCAATGCCAGCTTTGTGAAAGTGATGATTATATCTGTCTCAATTGTCTTTGCCCTTTGTGCAAACATCTCCACTCATTCTTTAACAAGGAAATGTTGGATCGTAAAGGAGGGGATGGCTTCCACTCCTCCACACTGAGCTTTAATTGTTATTTTTTAATAGTCGGATGTTCCTGTGTATGTGTGTACAACTGTGTGATTTAATTATCTTTTTGCAAGTGCCAAGCGTGTGTGTATAACTTCAGCTTCAGGTGTGTGTGTGTGTGTAGGTGTGTGTGCGTGTGCATGTGTGTGTGTATTTCTTCGAGAGTCATGACTTTGAGGCTCATTTTGTTTGACTTCATGCGTAAATGTGAGAAATTATTTCATAGTGTAATCTGTCCTCCCTAACTAAAAAAATAGCAGTAGCGGCTGTACATAAAGACCTCATCATCATCATTATTATCATCATCATCAAATATGAGCATCATCTAGAGTATATCATTACCTTAACCAGCAGAGCGAGATGCCCTCAGGGAGGAACACACTCTGACAAAATAACAGTTGGCATCTATCTGTCCACATACGCATACATGGAGAAATGGTACTTTTGAGTAAGAAACATCATCATGTTCACAGATGAGCATTACTGCTGAAGAAGAGGATAGTTGAGGTTTACAGCCTCACTTGTCCTTGAAAGCATGGCTGGTAAACCATCACTTTAGAAATGTGTGTTATTATAGGTAATCCAGATTGTGCATCCTTACCTTCACTTTCTCTGATTGTGTGTGTGTTTACTATAGGTTGAAAAAAAGAAGTGACATAGCCTCAGTGACATCGGCCAGTGCTTTGTGGACCGTTCTGAAACCTCGAGGCTGCATTTTGGGTGTTTTTTTTAGACAGAGGTGACTGTTTTTGTGGGTGGAGCTGTGGAGATGAGCGATGGGTGAAATTATATTCTAGATAAAGCTGAAGGGAGACCCGATGGTGTTCTGTCTGAATAGAGTCCTATGGGAGAAAAGGCTCTGGACCTTGAACAAGCTCCCATTGTATGAAAAGAACCTGTTTCATTATAAAAAGACAACTTCTTGATCTTTAACACCTTATCCATAGATCAGTGGTTCCCAAACCTTTTTTGGCTTGTGACCCTATTTTAACATCTCAAATTTCTGGTGACCCCAGACATTTAAAATTGAGACTTTTTTTTTTGCTAAAATTATTTTGGTTTTGATCATGTAATACTTTTACTATACTATGTTACACATAAATGTTAATTTTAGATGACATGTAGGCTATATAATGTATATTATTATGGACGGAGGTAGAAAAGCCAGGTGTAGATTACTGCACAAAGGGAGAATTTGATTTT
>JAPQRP010000007.1:4485600-4503301 GCA_037367295.1 Apogon hyalosoma | reverse complement strand
CGTCATTTGCATCAAGTATTTTGGAAAATCAAACAAAAACATCATTTGCATAATAATTTGGAACGCAGTGTACAAATGACTGTAATGTAGAGTAGAAGAAGCAGAGCATTCTGTTGTTTTCCATCTAAAATGGCTGTGTTGTCTTTTTCCACAGATGAGACACAGGAATAATCTGGTCTCATATCACCTGTTGTACCAGATATGATTTTGCACTTTTTTGGAATAATGTTTCAAACATGTGTTCCCATTTCTACTATGTGCATTTATTCTTTGTTGAAAAAGTGAAAGAAAATTTGGGATTTAAAAAAAAAAAAGCTTTTTCTGTAAACATTTGAAATTTTAAAATGCATGCCATCTAAATACATTGAGAAAACCACATGTAATGTAACAGTAATACTGATCCGTCTTCACTACGGCTACAATAGAATTGTCTCTCAGGAAAAAATGTTTTGGTCAATAAACAGAAGTTGTGAGCCACAGCCCTCATAGAACATCAAAACCTGTTCTCAACCCTTAAATCTTTATAATAGAGCAATGACTTCTAAAAGGCCCAACAGGAGCAGCTGTGGCCTAGAAAGTTGGAGAAGTGGCTTATTAATGAAGAATTAAAGGTTCAGTTCCTGGACCAACAGAGAAACTATTGGCTGATGTGCCCTTGAGCAAGGCTCTTAACCCCTCATTTGCTCCCCAGACACCTGACATGGCAGTCTTCTAGTCTGCAGTGTGTGGTGTGTTCCTGCATGTTCAGCTGGTGAGGGGTTAAAAGCAGAGGGTTCATCTTTGTGTATGTTACATGTCCACATGTAAATATTGTATTAAAAAAAAAAAAAAAAAAAGTTCTTTTCCAGAACATGGATTGGAGGGTCCAAGTGAAGTGAATGAAACCAGAATGTCTCTGGGGAAAATGGTTAATGTAGTATCTGTAGAGAAGTTTGTTTTTTTAAAGGGGGTCAGTTGGATCCAGGATAACATTACTGCTGCCTTTCCTTTTCTGCGCAGGCATGCAGGAAGGTGTGTGGACAACAGTGTGTATGTGTGTGTGTGTGTGTGTGTGTGTGTGTGTGTGTGTGTGTGTGTGTGTTATACAGCAGTTACGGTTGAAAGAGTAAAGTAGCCCCGACACCACTCTCCAATAATGAGCTGGGTCAGATGGTTCAGAAGAGGAGGAGAAGGTCATGAGTCTGAACAGGACGAATCGAACTCGCCATCCTCAGCTTCCACACAAACACACACCAAGACACCTGACAACTGACATGTGGATGGATGCACTTGACTTTTCAGACCTTTTCAGAGGAAGCACGTGAAAAGACGGATAAAATGGACAGAGGCTTGAGAAGACGTAGATGGAATGAGAGAAGGGATAGGATGGGGTATGATTGACACATCTGGATGTTCATGTGCTTTAATGTGGTAAAAGTCAGTGAATTATTTCTTTTACCTCCTCCTGTTTTATCTAACTTTTTGTTTTGCTTCTTTTCTTCTTTGTAACACTTCTATTTCCACCTCATCCAAGTCTACAATTTGATTACATTTTGATCACTTGCAAGTGTTTTAACTCTGCAGTAAAACTGGAAAATGTTCTAAAAACTTAATAATGATAATCATCATCATTATTATTATTATTATTATTATTATTATTTTAAAAAAACTCACAATATTATATCCTGTTTACAGTCACTTGAAAGTTCACAAACCTAACTTCAGAATCAGAATGTTCAAAATTATTTGATTTTTTTTAATCTCACATTTATGTCTATCACGAACACCAAGAAAAATAACAACCTCAAACCAAGTCCACATTCAGGTATTTATTCTCCAGCACTGGTTGGCATTGACTTGCATTAAGAACAAATGATAAATGTCTGGCACATGTATGTTTACACTGTTACATTTGCACATTTTTATACTACTTTTATGTTTGTCTGTTTTTTAATTTTACCCTCTCATACAGTATTTCTAATTTGCTCATATTTCAATTGTATATATATATATATATATATATGTGTGTGTGTGTGTGTGCGTGTGTGTTAGATCTAAGAGCACTGTTGCTGGTAGAGACTACCTACATTTTCATTGCACAGCTTGTATGACAATAAAGCCTATTTTATTCTATACATCTGAAATGTAGAAATACAAGAATACGTAACAGCTGACTGCTACATCTGCAATGCTCCAAATGAAATGTAGAAACCTAGAAATACATAAATGTTCATGTGTGCATTTTAAGAAACAGAGCAACGGCTGTAGAGAAAAGTAGGACCAAGAGAAGGAGGAGAGTAAGAGATGGAGACGGAAAAAGAAAGGTGGTGTCAGAGGGAAAACCTAAAAACCCCCCACTGAGTAAATGAGGAAGAGCTGCAGAGACATGGATGAGAGAGGTGATGGGTGGGGGAGCACCTGGTGGGAGGCCCCCCCTTTGAACTGCATGTCACCAGAGAAAAAGAGAGAAGAGAGAAACAGCATCTCAGAGCACATCAGAATGTAGCAGAGTGGATTAAAGAGTGAAAGATCTCAGTAGAGCTGAGGAGACGAGGGGAAGAAAGTTAAGGCTGATGGAAGATACAAGAAAAGAAGAAACATGGAGAGGAGAAGAGAAGGAGACAAGGAGGAGAGAGTAACAAGAGGAGGGGAAGCATGGACAGGCCAGGAGAAGACAAACAGAGAAGAGAAGAGGAAACATGGGGGCGACCACAGGAGAGGAGAGGAGATAAAGAGGGAAGAGGATACAGGAAGAGAGCAAACATGGAGAGAAGACAAGGAGGAGAGAGGAAACAAGAGAGTAAACAAGGAGAGGAGAGAGGACAAGGACATGTACATGTCATCTAACTCACTATGGGATGCCGTCCCAGTCCAATGCACAGAAATTAAAGTCCACTCCACTGTTTATGTGACATAAATGATGAGTCCTGCAGGTTCTGGAGCAGTTTGAGCTGAAATGTATCTATTGCATTTACTACTTTTCTAGTAGTTTTACTTTTCTGGTCATCGTATCCTATACCTGAATAATGAAATAAGTACTCCTTGTGGCTAAGAGGTACAGTCTGGTAGCTAAATCTCCAATAAGTGTTCAGCTGGGTGTAGAACTGGTAAAGCCAAACCATTATGTGCATTTGCTCAGTGCACGGGACTTTTAAGATGTGGACATAAAATGTGCATATGCAAATGTTCATGGCAACAATAAATAGTAAAACTGGCTATGTGCTGTATGTATAAAGTGTGACTTCTTACAACTTTCAGGTCAAATATCTATTACAAAATGTGCAGGACCTGCATTTTTTTTTCTTTCCAGGAGAAAGTTCCTTTGTTTGAGACCAGATTTCTGAAAAAGTTTGACCATTTCTTTGAAGCCAGCAAATTGATTCTTGTGCCAAAACCCCCCCCTAAAAAAAAACCCAACAGCAAGCACGTCAGAACACACCTCAGCTTCTCTCCTGAACTGTCCTCTGTTTCCTCATTGTGGGAATGATAAAAAAATAAATAAATAACCAAAAACCCTCTGCTCTTGCCTCTTGCTGGCTCTTACTCTACTCTATGGTGCATTCAGTTCAGTCCGTCTAGTGTTTCTGTTCCTCACTGTCTAAGAGTGTGTGCACCCACTCCCTTTCCAATTATAAGAGTCACCTTTCAAAGAACCACTTTTGATTTTTAGTGAATACATAGAATTCATTAAAAAAGATTCTGCTTGTTAACATATTTTGTAGTTCTGTATGTGTGCTGACATAAAGGGCTTCTTTAAGATGAACTTTGCCACCAGTGTCGTAGGCCTGTACACTGCTCTATTGGTAGATATATTCAGTGGTAAAACTGGCTTTTGTGAGGAGGGGGAGCCCTTATGTAACCTATGGTCAATGGTCATCTTATTCCACAGGCATCTGCATTATATTGCCCTCACATTGCCCCCAAGTAGCATTACCTACTGAGCTACTAAACCATTCATATAATCAGTAGTAATACAGTATTACCTAATGAGCTATCTGCTGATGAATGTATTAATATATAGTAGTGGTAGGTCATTTTGTCTTGGTCATTTTAAAAGTAGCTCACAAGCCAAAAAAGGGTGGGTAACCCTGCTGTAGGCTCTAGAATTCTAGGATCTGTTTAGAATAGATAAGTTTGTCTGACAACTTTTTTACTCCCCCCGCATATACACTGTAGTTGGCAATATCCACTGAATGACTCATCAAAGTGATGCTGAGTCAAGGAGAGGGGAGAAAAAATAGCTGCCTTGTTGGTCTACAGGTAACACTGTAAGCAAACAGTACGAATGTCATCATCGTATTAATACTCGAAACTCTCAACTGTCGGGGGAAGTTGTGTACCAGAACACACCTACAGCTACCAAAACCACCAACGAATCAATGCTACATATCCACAGACTGTATCAGTCACTGAATAAAGTATAAAGCTCACTGCTTACACACATCTGTATTCAGGTATCATCACGTTTTATGCTCCAAATTAAAACTCATAACGAGTTTTTTGACAGTCAGTCAAAATGACACAGTGTCTTATACTGAAATATTCACATGCAGTTGATAGTTTACATTATAGCTGTTAGCTTTGTTTTTAGACCGAAAACAGTCACAGTAAAACCACAAATCACCTCTGCTTTCTGTGCAGTTTGTGCTGTCAATGGCTTTGAACCAATGATCAACAAACAGTGAACTTAGTAAAGATAATATCACATAACTTTACACCTTCATAAGCCTCACAATCCAACTCATCCATATAGAATCAACCTCCATTCTTCTCATTTACAGCTTTGTCGACTGGAGAAACCGCGCTTCTAGCTTTTATGATGTCACTTTCTTTGAGTCCAAAAGTTGTTTCTTAATGGTTCTCATCACATCTTGTTATTTTCCTAGGTATTATCCTAGGTCAAAGGTCCCATGGCATTAGTTTTCCTCATCATGGCACACGTTGGGAAGCGGAGGTAAATTCGAAGGTGTCACAGTCTGCTCTGGCGTGACCCCTCCCTCAGCAGTCAGACACACCATCATCCACCTGCTGTGTCTGCACAGCCGTGGCTCCTTTTTCATTTGGAGCTGTATTTCAGGGGCTTGTCTGTGGCTGTGCAGCGCTGGATCATTGTCTTCACTGTACCTCATCACCCCACAATAATCCGGACTTTATCTCCATCCTTCAATTCACCAGACTCTGACTGCTACAAATCAGGTTTTTCCATTTGTTCCCCTCTGTTGTTGTTTCTATTAATAAATCTGTTTGTTTTCCTTCAGCACCGTGCATTTGAGTCCTTTCCATTCACACCTCTCGACAGGAGGAGCAGCGCGAGTGAAACTGGTCAATGGAGTCACATTCAGAGGCACCTGAGGTAACTGATGCAGGATGCGGCAATGGATGACAGACAGGAAGCTCGACCAATCATTTTATTCGGACTGAATAAAATGATTGGTCAGAATTTTATCAGAAATATATGAGAATTAAACATTTTTGAGTTTCAAAACCTAGTGGATTCCTTTTACATTTTAGTTTGCCACACGCTTATTAGGAGCATTTTAAGATTACAAATGAAAAGTGTAAAAATGCCACATCGTACAGTATAACCAAGTTGAATTTCAGCACACTTGAGGCATGCTGCTTGATCGCAGCACACAAATTAAAGAACCACTATACGCAAGGCTAGTCTTCACTAGCTTTAAGGCACACCTGTGGACACGGCACTCTAAGTTGAAGAGCCACTGCTCACACAGCTAAACTTAAGCATAAGGCAGTACCACCCCGGCATGCTAACGCCCGCTAAAAAGAGGCACTGCAATATAACAAAGACTAAAAAGGGGAACCATGAAATGTCCCATGTGCGGACTCGTCACTCCCCCTGCCCAACCCTCCAGCTCCACACTACTAAAAGTTACATGATAAGATGACTTATACACAATATAAAATAGATATGTGTAGTGTTCATGAAAGTGTACTTAACTCGCCTACTCGGCAAGACCCTCCCCCCGGGTCTGAGTTTATTTCACAGTCCAACTCCCCAGGGAAACGGCTTTGCTGGGTGGCGAGACCAGGAAGCGGCTGGCGGCAGAGTCAGTGTTGCAGCAGGCATGAGTCACGCAGGGAGTCATGGCACCCAGCTTCCCCTCCTAGCATGTAGCTACACAGCTAACTCCCCTGGCTATCTGTCTTCGTCGGTGGCAGGTCTACATAACTGCGAACGACACCCACCCCTCCTAGCAGTGCTGAGCTCCCATGCATATTGCTCCAGCTCCGACATCTGCATCTCTGCGTCTTTTGCCTGCTCTTCTCCCTCTGCCTTACCAATCAGCCACACCGGCATCAGGTCAATAATTAGGGAGTCCGAGCTCCTGACGTCACTAACTGGTGAGTCTCACCAAGTCCCACCACAATATATTCAGTTCATAACTCTACAATCCAACACACTGACGCCTTTGAGAGAACTGCAGAGCTCTTCAAATGTAACAATAATTTTTTGGTCTTTAATGTTGCACCTGTAAAATAAATTGTTACAGTGTGTTTTAGCAGCTATTTTTGTCACATCCGCATACTACTGAGTTTGCCCTTAATCTTTTGTAGGTGATAAAAGCAGAACATAGCCTGTCAGTTACTTGGCATGCATGTCGTCAGTTGCATGTTTTTCAGTAAGGCAGTCTGAGAGCTGCAGGGGCCTCATTAATGGACCCCTCCACCTGCTAAGCTTTGCTAATTAGCCGCTAGTTTGCTAACTGTTTACTTGCAGTTAATAGATGTTTTGCTACTGAGAGAAGGCTGCAAAAAAAAGCCGAGGAAAAATAAGCACAAACAGTATTGAAGGGTGAAGTTATTGTTTGGTTAAGTGTCTTTTTTTTAATTGCTCAACCTGAGATGAGGGTACACGGTTGGACTCAACAAAGACACTTTTTGTCCAAATTTTCTAGTGTTACTGATGTAACTGTTGACATTTGATTGAACAAGTTGGCTTATTGTGAACCTGTATCTTACTGAATATGTGTCTAACTTAAGTTACGGCACATGTAAGGTGGGGGTTATCATGTGTACTTTAGTACGACCCCATTGGACCTTACTTTTGGGGGAAAAAATGCATAACAGTCAAAAGCATGTGGAAACTAATTTGACAATCCTGTCAAAGTGGGAATAAAATCTGTTTACCTCTTATGAAATAATTGTGATGATGTGGTTTATTCTTAAGTGTAACTGGGACTCAGTATGTAATGATTGCACCAGGTCAAAGGTGATTACTGATGTGTATGAATAGGAATAAAAAGAGGAATGTGACTGACTAAATTACTCCAACTTTTGTGGCAACAGTGTATAATGAGAGATGCAGCCACTGAACTGTCTCCTTCGTGACTAACATGTAAAATACTGTACACTTTAAAAACCCAAACATCATGTGTGTACAATTCAAACAGGATCGGACAATTATCTCACACCACCAACTGCTGTTGAGGTCTTTCCTGAAATAAGGTCCCATGGGACACAGTAGAAGGGATGGGACTGCATCTCTATTAATCATGACCGTCTTCATTTTCAGTTTTGTCAGGGCCGAATACAGACTGAACCCAAATGCAAGACACTCAGTCCAGAATAAAATGTAACTATTTATTCAAGACAATAATAATCCTCTTGTCAAAAATATGCAGCTTGGCAGTCTGCAGTGGAACCGGGTCCTGGAAAGCTCTGATGGCCGGAGCTCTGGACCGGAAAACAGGTTATACGAATGAGACCAGTCACAGCTGTCACCGTACTAGTGGGGAAATAACAGAGGAGTATCAAACCAAACCAAGTCATACACAGAAAGGCAGTCAGACAGGCGACAGTACATAGGGGACAGGCAAAAACTCAGTGTACCGTAAACAGGCGAAGGTCAATATCGTGGAAGCAGGTATGGAGGCAAAGGTACAGACAGGGATCAGGCAGAGGCTCAGGAACAAAGCAGACAAACCAGGTCAAGGATGGACACTGGTAAGTAACTTGCAAAAGAAGATTACAAACTGGCAAAGACTAAGGGGTTTAAATACACACAGGGAGAGGGAGACAATGAGACACAGGTGCAGCACATTAGAGCAGGGACAGGTAATCACACAGGTGGGAAATCAGGGAACAGGAAGTAAAGACGACAGACATGACACAGGAGGAAGGCTGACAAAATAAAACAGGAAAAGACAGACAAAACAGAGAAACCAGACGGTTGTTTGGGAGCTGTCATGACAAGTTTTGTTTGTGTTTCTATGTGCGTTACTGTAGGTTTACTGTGTAAATATGACTGCAGTCTTGCACAACCAGTTCCCCAGTTCAGGGTTTTCCTTAGCTTCTTATAGTGCTTAGGTGCTCTCTAGGATCCAGCATCATCCCTAAGTTTGTTGTAGACTTAGCCATATAGGTTGAGTAAAATCAATCTCACATTTTTTTCAATAAAGCTAAACAATTTGTCAAAAATGTTTCAAACTCTATTAAAAGCTCTGTAAAAAAACAAAAACTAGAACAGCTAGAGATAAAATGACAGCATGATTTGGCAAGAATTAGCATGAATTTGACTCAGGCAGTGTCCAAAATATAGTGTGTAATATAATGTAATGTGTGAATGCAGTACCTGGGGAAAGTCTGCAAATGTATCAGTGCATTAGTTATTAATGGTAATAGCATCCATTATATCATTAGTCACAAAATTGTTTGTACATGCTTTGACCCATTATAGCATTAAGAGATACTTACATCACATTAACCCATACAGACCCAAACAGCCACCAGCAACCAAAATCATCTACTGATCTAAAATGTTTAATAACTATTGATCCACTAACTATCAATACATGTAAATAACTAGTGTGAAATACAGGGTGTCCCAAAAAAATGTATACACTCTTTAGCAACTGATAACTCAATTAAATGGTTCAATTAACCACCACAGTTGCACCTACTGGGGACCTGAGGATCCACATGTTATGGTCGACCACCATGTTAATTCACCAGGAATTTCAGTGTGGTGCAGTTTATCATCAAGAGGATTAACCGGACCGTTCTTTTTGATGCTACTGTGACTGGTCCCGTTTACTTGAACTTGCTGCAACAATCTCATGCCAAGTATTAGAGAAGACTTTGAAGATGAGGAATTTTATTTTCAGCAAGATGGGGCACCCCCACACTACCGTGGCCATGTTAGATCCTTGATGAGATCTTGCCAAACAGGTGGATTGGACGGAGGGTTTTCGTTGAATCCCCTCCGTGTTCACCAGACCTCACAACACTAGACTTTTTATGGGGATACCTAAAAGACAAAGTCTACGTGATGAGACACAAATACCAAGGGAATTGTTTGGTGATGTGTGTGATTCCATTGCTTCGTGTTGTCAGCAGAGTCTGGACCAGAATGGACGTCAGTTTGAGAACAGGTGGTGACAAAACAATAAAATTATGTTTCTGAATTCTATTGCATTTTGAAAATTAAATGACATTTAATAAACACCTACTTTGCAATTATTTAAAGTGTGTATACATTTTTTTGGGACACCCTGTATAGTTTGTCATCTTTTCATGGTCATCAGGTATGACCCATTTGGACGTTCAGAGGCTCTGTAGTGAATGTGGAGTCATCTTCTACAACACTGATTGACCAGTAAAACCCAGAGTGCAATTTGTTGGGGGGATCAACCCTCCGTCTGGTTTTTACATCCCTACTTCTGTGGAATAAATTTCATCCTTGTGGGGGCAACCCCTGCAACCCTGTCAATGATTAAAAACCAAATGAAATAACAGACAGGTTGTGACTGAGTTTTCTTACACCTATAGCCTACATTGCTAATACTAACTTTCACCTGAACTGAACTGTTGGCAGTCTTGGAATTTGTCAACATCCCCATGCACATGAATACAGTGTATAATACTTGCTGCCTGTGCTGCCCTAAACCCCTCCAGCTGGCCATCAGACAAAGACGAGCACACGGTGTTTGGGGATGACAAACTTGTCACCATTCAAAGAACTCTTGCTGCTGAGGTATCAGACATCCCTTTGCTTCTGAAAGAGTTTCAAGAATATAAATACCACGGAGTCCAAGGAGACAATCTCTGCAAAGTGTTGTCTGCTATGTCCATGCTCCCCATGTCAACCACAGAGTGCAAACGTGGATTTAGTGCCATGAATCACATCCTCACTTATGAGCGCAACAGAATGACCGTCCATACTGAACAATCTTCTCTTCATCACTGTTGACAGACATGTGTTCATTTCCTGCTCAGAAGTTCGCAGAGATGTGGTTAAAAGAAGGGTGAAACGCTGCAGATGACGCACCAACAGGAAAGCTGAAAAGGCCACATGAAGTCTGACATCAGAGCAAACTGTTTACTTAGTCTAATTAGTTGAATTAATTTGACATGATGTGAAATCTTAATCAATTAGGTTTGTTACATTTTACAGTCTGACTGAGCTGCCCGTTCACCCTAAATCCTCTACCATGTTCGCGCGATCAGTCCTTATCCATGGTCCTGTAACTTAATTAGGCCACCTCCCACAGGTGTGGTCATTGCAGAAAATTAAATGTTTCATGTATTTTTAGTTTGCATTAAAGATGAATGTTCAACTGTTCGACATTTAATAGGGCCTACCATTAACTTAAAAAAGAATTAGGCCTGTTGATTGCACCCTGGCAAAACCCATGGGGTTTGATCAATGACAGCGGATGGACGCACGGTTTATGTTCAGTTACTATCTTTGCTTAGAAAGTCACTTTTCTTCAGTTTTCTCTGTTTGTGATATAACCCTCAACTTTAAACTGAGCTTTTATGAACATTTTCATGATCAGTGAATTAAATAGAGGAAAAAAACATGGTTTTCACTGGAAAAACACGAAATTCAGAGGGTAATGATATAATAAAGGATGATAAATCAGTTAAGAAAAATGAACTCAAGAGAAAAAATCATTTAGGACCTGAGACACAAGTAGTACTGCATGGGTTAATGCTAAATTGTTCATAGGTGGGGAGTCTGTTTGCTTCTTGCTTGCATAGTTGCTGCACATCTGATGAACTTGTTACAATTAGAATCGCTAATTGTAGAAACTAAAACATCTGAGCTAATTACTAATAGTGGGTTGTCAATGATTGAGAAAAGTGTAGATAATGATTCATGGACAGTGGAACTCATGGATCTTTTTCGGGTCATTGTTAGTTCATAATCTTGATGTCTACTTGTGCTAGTGAAGGAGTCTGAGACCAAGTGTGATTACATGAATGTGTCTGGTCTGTATATGTTTGGTGCCAGAAATATCCATCAATTTTCCAAGCTGTTTAATCCTTGGGAAGGTCATGAGGAGCCTCTCTCAGCTGCCAACGTCTTTCCTGGACATTTCGTCAATTCATTGCAGGGCTGACATATACAGATGAACACTAATCATTAATTCTTACATTCATGGGGAGAGATACGCACATGCAAACTCCACACAAACACAATCAAAGCCATGACCTTCTTGCTGTGAGGTGATGGTACTAACCACTGCAGCAGGGGTGTCAAACCCATTTTAGTTCAGGGGCCACAAGCAGCCAAACATGATCATGAAGTAGACCAGTGAGATGATAACATAATTATATATACCGTAATAAATAATGTCAACTCCAACCTTTTATCTACGTTTTAGAGTGAAAACATTAAACTTAAACAAATTATCCTTTAAAAATGCATTGTTTCAAATGAACAACTATGAACAAATTGAAATTTATTAAGAAAATGAAGTGCACCTTTTTTTTTTTTTTTTTTTTTACAATTTATGCCTGCTTATAATTTACATATGTACATTACAACTTACAGATCACAGTGGATCAAAAATACACAAAACATTTAGTAACAGGAAGAATATTGGTAAAATTGCACTTACTCTCTTAAGACAGTTTAGAAACTTCGTTTATATTTGTGAAGGTTATTGACATTTTTTGTGAAAAGATAGTTTGAAAACATTTTCATGTCATTTAACTTTTTTTAAAACTAAAAATAAAGACAAATATTTGGAGTTGTCAGTATTTATAGGTTATGGTGATAGTATTTTACTGATTGACCCATTTGAGATTAGATTGGGCTGAATGTTGCTCCTGAACTAAAGTGACTGTTAATTTCTTAACAGAGTAATTTTTGCATTTCACAAATTTATCCCACGGGCAGGACGGGACCCTTTGATGGGCCAGTTTTGGCCAACGGGCTGCATGTTTGACACCTGTGCACCAGAGTTCGCGTTAACCGAAAATATTCCGTCAATATTCTGATTTTTTTTAAAGATGGCGAAAAATTCTGAAGGCTGTCCGTCATTTTGACAGATGAAAATGTTGAGGGTCATCTACCAAAGAAAGTTTTCACACAACAGTGTGAACAGAACCTGCTCGCTGGTCTATCTGTGTCTTAACAAAACAAATCAAACAGTCCATAACAGCATCCTACCTGTATATAACCCTACAGCGCCACCGTTCACAACTACACTGAATACAACACTGCAGAGTCCTGTACCGGGTCGGGTACCGGACGGCTGGTTTGTTTTATTTTGGAGTGAACTTCACCTCTGTTTACATCCGGCCAAAGATGTCATTGAGCAGCACATCTTGGAGATTTATTGATGGTGTGCGTTTTGGCAAAAAATGAAGCCCTTAAAGTGAGTTACAGTGTGTTTAATCATGGGTTAGGTTGGGTTCCGGGTCTACTGTATGCGGGTACAGGCGGGTGCAGGTTTGGAACAGTGGACTCGTGCAGGACTCTGTAACACTGTCCTGACACTGACTCACTGTTAGTTCACCTGTGGTACACCCCCTGTCCAGGTGATGTGTGCATGTTAATCATTCACTGTCAAGTCTTGTCTCATTGCTTTCCTGACTTTTGCCAAAATGATGTACTTTGCTAGTGCAAAACGTCAAGACAGCGGAGTCTCCTTAGTTATTTTAAAAAGCCCAGTAAATGTGATGACATTGATAAACGCCTGTTTACAACTGTTGTTTGTTTTAATTTCCAACTTATTCTGTAAAGCCCTGTGAGGCAGCCTTGTTGTGATATAGGGCTCTACAAATAAAACTGAATTGAACTGAACTGAAACACAGTGAAAACAGAGGGATTGATGTGGTGGAGGATGAAGGACAAGTAATACTGATAATGTTTATCAGCCAGCAGCAACTACAGTTACTGCATCATTGAGATGTTTTTTAACATTAAATACTTCTAAATATGTCTCATTATCATTAGATATTAAATTTGAAATGACTGCTAATAACTTCTTATGACGGACTTTTTACGACCCTGTCTGTCAAAATGACGGACAATAAAAATGTCTAGCACAACCATCGTACCACCCCAGCAGAAACATTTTCTAATCAAATTCCTGATTTTCTTCTCAATCGAATTATAATGTGTAAAAAGTCAGCCCAGTCAGGTTACTCTGAATCAGGTGTAATAATTCACTGAGATATGCCATGTCATGTTCCTCACCACTGATAATTCCAAAACCCTCCTTCTATAAGGGCAGGGTAGACTTAAATATGCTCATGACAGCCAACAAAGGTGTTGTAGTTTTCCCTGTTCGATCTGTTTTCTCAGTCAGTGTCAAAAGAAGCGTATTGCTGTAGATATGTGAATAAGAGACTTTTCTCTCCGATGAAGTTCACTTTTTGATATCCTTTCTCGACTACTTGTCTGCCTTTCTCTGGGCTCTTTCTCCCTTAAAGACTGAATCAATGCCATGATGTGCATCTGATATTTTTCCTTTTTCAGATTGATGGATGACTACAGTGCCCGGAGGCAACTATTCCAACTTACAAGCATGTCTGTGTTTTCAAACTGACTTTCATATCATTTAGACGAGCACACCCACGTGCATGCACAGACATGCACAATGAAGTTGGCAGACCTCAAACTGGTTTTATCATTAGTTTTCACCGGCACTCCGCTTTGCCTGGACCTCCTAGAGATGCACAGGGACTGCACATCTGAAGTGTGGGTGTGTGTATATCTAACATAATTTGCCTCACACACACTCTCCACATGGTAAAGAATTATGTTTTCAGGCCCATGTTGTTAAAATGCATGGTGCCTCTCTGCCATCCCTTCATGTAGCAACAGAGGGAATAATACGTCGACTCGCGTTAGGAGGGAGATGCCTTCAGTGTGCTGCTTTTACCATAACCATCCGTGTGTGTGTTTATTTGTGCCTGTGTTTATGTCTGTCTGTAAAGGTATACTCTCGAGCTTGTCTTTGCATCTGAATGTGTATGTATGAGTCCGTCGGCAGCAGTTGCTATGTGGCGATTGTTAGTGGAGATTATTACTGTTGTGATGGATGTAACTGTGCACACATGGATCTCAGAGCTGTCTTTTCTCCTAATCTGCTTTTTCATCTTCCTCCTTAACATGCTCCTCTGTTCTCTCTTTTTTTTTTTCTCGGTCTTGTTCCTTACATGTTTGGTCTCTTCTGATTATTTAACTGGACAAGGTAATGTATGTCTGTATATGTACATAAATCTATAAAATATGTATGTAAAGTTAATATGTGGGCTTGTTTATTAGATCAATTATTCATGACTGTGCCTGGATGACCTGGCCAAAGTATGATGATCTTTTCAGGTAGAATTACAATTCATCATCTCAATCATGCTGGGATAGGCTCCAGCGACCCCCGTGACCCTAGTGAGGATGAAGCGGGTTCAGAAAATGGATGGATGGATGGATGGATCTCAATCACCATCTTCTCACCTCTTATAAAAGGTAGCCTTACAACCAACTTGTGCTTTTCTTTTTTTTTTTTTTTTCTTTTCTGATGTATGATGGCTGTTTGTTGTTGTATCTGTATAAAAACTTTACATTTTTGCATCTTTTGGACTGATATTATGATAACCACATCCACATTTTCCTGTTTTTCCATTAATTCCTTGAGTATGGTGGACTATTTCACCCAACCGGAGTTATACAGTGAATCAAACATGTTTTCACACTCGCATGACTCTTCAGTATCTGTGTAAATCAGACTCAGTGCAGCTGATGGAATTACAGTAATTCTGAGGGTCTTAGGAAGCAAAAGACACTGAATATTTCTTTGGCAGCAGCAAAATAACACCTTACACAGACTCTGCAACTTAATGTAGACTAAACCCAGACATTTTAGTGTAGACAGACACTGTAGTATAGCAATAAATGAAATGAAATAAACTCACTTGCCTAGTAACCTGTATAAGCACCATTAAAGTGTACCTGTACTGGTCATGCTTACAACATTAAAGGTGGGGTGCAAGATGTTTTCCTGGAGCATTTTTTACTATATTGCTTAAAATCCCCTTCACACCCTGATTACAACCAATTAATTAAATGTTCTAACACAAAAAAAAAAACAGGACTGAAAAAAAAAACACCATCCAATCATTTTGAGCACCCACTCGAAATGATTGAACGGTGACATGTCTATCAAACTCAACTGCTATTTGTCCCTCCCTCCTCTGCACGTACCCCTCTTTGTGCCTGGATTGTGCGTTTTCAGAGGCTTGGAGCACTAGTACAGGAAACGAAGCTAGAGCTTGGCTTGTTATGTTAGCAATATTAAGATGTAAAGTTCCCTGGAAAACTGTTTTGTCACTAACATAAATCACTACACTGTAAAATAATGACCGTAGAATTAACACTAAAAAGTTGTAAAATTGCAGCATAAAAAAGCTGTTAGTGAAAATACAATACAAAGTTGTTTATTTGACAAGATTTTTGTGTTAATTATTAAATCAAATATAGCTGTAGTTTTTACAGGAAGAGTATGTTAACAAAAGCAGATTTTTTATGTAGAAATTATGTATTTCTATTGTTTGACAAAATAAAACTGTCAATTAAAAAACAATTTGGTGCCGTTTAAATTGCAAGACCACAATGTTAAAATAACAGCCAATTCACTTTTTTTTTTAAAATTAAAAAGTAATAAAAAAGTAAACAGTTTAACATTTCAAATGTGTGATGGGTGGCTATGGCTCAGTTGGTAGAGCAGGTCGTCCAATGACTGAAGGGTTGATGGTTCAAATCTGTGCTCTGACATGTCACACTTGTTGAAGTGTCCTTGCAAGACACTGAACCTTAAATTGCTCCCAGTAGGACCTGGTGGCTTTGGAATGCACTTTGGGCACCATGAAGGTCTATAAACTACTCTATGCAAGTGCAGTTAATTTACCATTTAAATCCAGTGTTAAATATACATGTTTAAAATGTTAAATCTACATGTTACTCCATAGATACGGTTACGGTTTGTATGTTTCTTATAGTATTTCTCTGGTAACCACAGCTGCCAGTTTTTTTCCGTAAAAACAATAGGATTTTTTTACAGTGTAAGAAATGTAATGTTAGCCGGTTTTATATGAACTGGGGCTGTTCTCTAAGAGCGGGGGTGCTAGAGGAGACTGAATGAGGTATGTATGGATCTGAGTCGGAGCTGGGGTAGGAGTCCGAGCCAGGCCGTAGCCAGAGCCAGAGGCTGAGCCGGAGCCCAAGCCAGACAAATTGTTGCTGTGCAGCGCTCGTGAACCCTCAGGAACAAGCATTGTGCGTGCCAGTATTCTGGAGGGGGATGTCTGAAGAAAGGGGTTTGGACTTTTGAATTGAGTA
Source organism: Apogon hyalosoma (assembly GCA_037367295.1). Lineage (NCBI taxonomy): Eukaryota > Metazoa > Chordata > Actinopteri > Kurtiformes > Apogonidae > Apogon > Apogon hyalosoma. The sequence goes on along the minus strand of JAPQRP010000007.1, from coordinate 4,486,728 downwards.
TTTTCAAAATGTAACCGCTCGAACCGTTTTTCTTAGATCTCGTACCCCACCTTTAATTGTACTTTGTGTATTACTTACAAGCAAGAGGCGCAAATTCAGTAAAAAAAATGCCATAAATGCACCACACTGGATCTTTTTATAATGGGGGTAGAACCTATGGGGAGCAGCCCTTGCCGGCCAGAAGTGATGTACCCTCATTGTTTCCAGGTGATCAAGTGCAAGCAAACAAGCAGCAGTCAGTGAGCGAAATTCAGCTGAAAGCAAATGTTCGCGCTTGTTGTTTGTGCAGCCTTAAGCTTTGCACTCCGCCTTTGTCCTAGAGACACGACCCAGCGCTGACCAGTAATGTGTCATTTTGTACTGGTGTCTACTGCACGAGGTCAATGACCAGTGTCATCACATCTCAGCTAATTGTACAAATCAATGAGTCACTGAAACAGCCCATGAAGGAGGCAACATGTACCTGACCATCAAAGGGGGAGTGGCTAATCCAGAGAGTTGGGAGTTTTCCGGATGGGCTGGCTCATGTACATCTCGAATTTGGGACGGTTGGATGAAAAAAAGAATTTTGACACTTAGCCTAGCTGTTACTTATCTAATCGTCTTCTTGTATTCATTCTCTTTTCAACTCTGCATTCCTTTTCCATTCATCTGACAGCACAGCCCCTACATCGCAGCAGAGTTGATGGGTTCTACTATCTGAGGGACTTCTTCCCTCCCAAATGTTGAAGTTGGTTTGGCTCATGAGTTGGAATGGTGAAATTAAATATAGAAACATAATAGCATGATGTGTCAGTCGCTGATGATGGAGGGCAGGAAGAGGCCAAGTAAAGGGCAGGTTAAAGAAAATGAAGCTATTGAAGAGTTTAGTGAAAACCTGGAGGAGAACCTGGTGGGGACCCCCCCCCCACATGTGAAAATCTGCAGGAAAAAAAATGTTGTTCAGACTAGGATTCAAACCCTGCTCTTCTGAGCTTCAGTCTGTAAACCTAAAAACCACCAACCAGGCCAGAAATCTGGGCGTAGTGATGGACTCAGACCTAAATTTTGAAAAAACACATCAAGGCAGTCACAAAATCAGCTTACTATCACCTTAAGAACATCTCAAGGATAAAAGATCTGATGTCT
>JAPQRP010000007.1:4455598-4479254 GCA_037367295.1 Apogon hyalosoma | reverse complement strand
TGTGTGTGTGTGTGTGTGTGTTTCTTTGTGTGTTTCTGTTTGATACTTGAAAGGGCAAGTGGAGGTGAATGATTACTTCGTCTTGCTCTGTTTAATCAGATAGAGACTGTATGCCTGTGGCTAGGACGGCTCCCTTTATCAACATACACCCACAAACACCTCCAGCCCATCAGCGACCTGTGTGCAGCATTCAGCCATTTGGAGTCATTTCAGTGGACGAGTCATTTTCTTTCAGGGGGACAAAGACTGCTGATCTGCCCAAGGACATATGCAATTTAGTGGAATCTGAATTTCCCTCATGCTTCACTTTTGATCGATAGATCTGGTGATCTGGCTCTCTACACTTTCTACTCTTTTTGTAGCTTTCACTTTCTAGTTTTTTTTTTTTTTCCTGGTAGTTAGTCTCTTTATTATTCTCTCTCACTTTATCTCTTTAGGCTGTGGATGAAATATTTAAGAAGGGATCATTTGCACATCTAGTGTAGAAGAACAAGTGGTAGAGAATATGATACTGATACTAATGAGAAGGGAACTGTTTTTACTTATATTTTGCTGGATATATGGGATTATCCAAAACACAAGCTACCATAATATGAGACAGATTTTATGTACTAAGTAATTTATGAAATGTTTTCATTGTAATTGTCTTGGTTAATCTAAACAGAAAATATTAAACTCTTGAATCTGTATTGCAATGGTCTACTATTAGATGCAGTATGTATAGTGATATTTTGAAGTTTCATGAAGTTTTAGGAGGCTTTGTCCTGTTCTTGACATTCTATAAATCAATCAGCCCATAAGTTAATTGAAAGATTAAGCCATAATTACAGCTGCACAATTAATCAAATCACAACCACAGCGTCAGCTTGTCCAATTATATTATAACAAAAGGCTCCAGGTTGAAGGTCCAGTGTGTGTCTAGTGATATTTTGTCTAGAAAAACACTGAGCAGAGAACTATGTATGACTACAGGATGTCCACAAAGTTTCTTTACAATTTAAAAAATGTATTACAAAGCAATTGATGAGATATGTTCATCAAATTTGTTGTATGTACTCAGTGGTTATCACAGTTTTCAGACACCCTGTTGATGAAATAAGTTCTGTTAAATAAAACCCTAAAAAATGACTACTCCTCAAGAAAAGACACAATGTGTATCATGCTTTATTGAAACAAAATCAGGGTTATGTTAAAGATATTGTGTATCGAACAAAAATAGGGGACATCAACAACCTGAAGCAAAGCTCACTGATGCTGTTGTCACTATTGATAAGGCTACGAATACAGTGAACATGGCAAGAAATTGCATACTGTCTTGATGTGCTTTGTAAAACTAATGGTGCCCATATAGAGGTGTATTAAATGAGGCATAAAAACTAACTTCAGTATCTATTTTTAATTTTCTAATAATTTCCACAAATGTGTCTATTCATTTGCATTTGTATTAAATTTGTTAAATTGTTAACAGACTTTATGGGCACCCTGTATATCTTTTAGTACCATGTAGCTGTATCCTAGAAGGCTGGAGAAGTGGTTTGTGACCAAAGGTTCATCAGTGTGGTTTCCTGGACCAGTCTTGACTTTGCTCACCCTGTTTTTTTACATTAGGCCTTTCACAATGTGTGTTTTATGTTTGGGAATGTGCGCTGTCTGTGGTACTGAAACAGCATTCCTGTAACTGTTAGAAATTAGGAGTCATAATAAGAATTCAAATTAAGAAATTTGAAATAGAAGGTTGGGTTTAAGAATAAAACAAAGACACACAAGAGTAATAGAGGGAAGTGAACGTTAAAAACACTAACTGTCCGTCACGCACATTCTCTCCATCACCCTGATCCTCATCACCTGGGTACTGTGGACTGTGCATTATCTCTTTTTTCAAGCTTATTTTTCTCTTAATAAAACACTTAATTCTTTATATGTTCTGCACTGTGCGTCTGAGTCCAGTCATTCACTCCGTCTCAATAGTTTGTAATCCACCTCTCTAAGAATGCCATGAATGCTGCACGAATGTTGCACTACTGCCACACTGCACCTTACATCCACCTTAAGAAAGCCGTGCAAATCTCTGTCTGTGCGTCCGTTTGCGTGAACACCATAAGGGACCCCTACTAACACCATAATGTGTTCTGGAGATCTACTTGCGGCCACTGCAGGAACATGTGGGTTCTGGAAAGGCCTCCTGATCCACGAACTTCATGCGTTGTTCTTACGTTGTTCATCAGGCATTCGTTAGTGCGCTGTGTGAAAGGGGATTTCGTACTGTGTTCGCAGAAAATCTTGGACAAGATTGCTCACCTGGCTACGAACTTAAGAACGGTCCACGAACACTCCATGAACACGGCATTCTTATATGGCTGCCTTGAGAAGGTCATATGAAATGGTCCATAAATTGTTTGCATGGTGTTCATAGCCGTTCATAACAACATTTGTGACTGAGGCTTTAGTTCTTTCCTTTGTCAGTTTGACATGGATCTTTGCTTGTTGGAGCATCAATACTTGCAGTAGATGTACAATAAGCCAGAGCTGTATTCATACATTTTTGGAAATTTTTTATGGTAATAAGTATGTGTGTGCACATTTCAGTGTGTTCCTTCCAACACCAGATACCAGAGGTACTGTGTGATAAAGTCAGAGTGCTCATTAGCTGCCAAATTCCCCAGGACCCCCCCATGTGCGGTGGTGAAAACAGTGGACACTATGGCTGCAGACTGGGAAGTGCTGTTCAACACAAGATGACTGATCCTGACATCAAATCTGACTCTACCATGAAAATTGAAAATATTCTGTATCATCCGATGTTTGAAATTACATCTGATTGCTGTGTCTAGTCACTGAACTGCTACACAGCAATTTCTGCTGTATTTTTGATCTGACTACACATTTGACAGTGGTCTGCCAGTACAGTCCTAATTAGATGTGGGTTTTTTTTTCAGGGTCTGGGCATGGTTAAAAAAAAAAGTTTATAATCAGTACCAACACTGATACCTTAGCTGCACTACCCATTCCAATAATAGCTTTTCTGAAACCACTTTTCCATTTCAACACTGAAAAATAATAACAAATACAACCCAAACTTTAAGGCAAAAAAGGATCACATTTTCAGTTTTTAGTTTTTCTTTTTTCATTCCTTTTTTTGGTTTCCAAACTTAGGTTTCAGCTTTTATTTTGTTTCTCCTCCCTTGCATTTCATCACTCAAGGCAACATACATAAATTATGAATCTATTTACCATGACTTCAAGTTGTCTGTCAACAATAGTAATGCTAATAAAAATGTGTGAAAGCCTTTGACTGCTGCATGAACAGATACTGATGATTGCTACTCTTTAGTATTAAAACAAGACATTTTTCAGTGCTTGATGGTACTGAAGCAGTCATTTCTGCTTTGAAGTTTGATACCTGGCCCTACTATGGGCTGATACTAATAGTCAATAATGGCTTATATTAAATCAATGTTGTCTTCTCATTTTACAGTTAATGTATTAGTTTGTCATGTATAATCACCCATTTATGGGCTGATTCACATGGTTTCTTGCAGACTGGCATTGCACAAGGCCACTTAGGCAGTAATGGCTGAACTTTCTTGACTGCATTTAGTGTCTGTATTGTGTTTTCCAACCTTAAACTCTGATTTCGGCATCCCCACCTGCCCGTTTGCCTCTGGCCTCTTTCACTCTTTCTTTCACCGTTTGTTATAGTAGCAATTTTCCTTGCTTGTAGATCTGGAGAGACATTTGAGAAATGCTGAATCAAATCTATTCCCTACAATGATTCTACTGTCTGTGTGACCACTAAGGCAGGTAGGTAACAGAGAATCAGACGGATGGACATAATCAGGCAGACAGGTCAGGCAGGGAATCAGGCAACTGGTAGGCAGAGCAGGTCAGGGACGGTCAGGTTCAGGAAAGAAGAATCAGGCAGGAATAACGCTGGAAAGTCTTGCGTAAAGCTGAAGAACAATCTAGCAATGGACAAAGAGCAGAGAGGTGAATATATACACCCAGCCTGAGGAGCCACAGCTGCGCTCACAGGTGAGTGTGATAAACTGCTGAGGAGGAGTGGCCGAGTTAAAGGGCCCAGGAGAAGAAAACAGCAACAGAGCAGACAGAGAAGGGACAGAACTGGATAGGCTTGTGGTGATCACCAGACAGGAGCATAGGGACGGCCTCAGTCTGATGGGTGACGGTCCCCAGAATATGTCCATCCAAGGCACTGGCTGGTACCAGACAAGGAGGAGGAACCAACCCCAGGTCCAACTGCTCTGCAAGTCTCTCATCAATCAGATTGGTATCCGCCCCAAAGTCAGTGAAGGCTGCTAAAGTGAGAGGTCCCCCGGTCAACAGAAGCTGAACATGAAACAATGGTCTGGTGTTTGGGGCGGATGTCTGTGACCGGCTCAGCAGGATGCCCTTTTTGACTGCTGGGTCCTCCCTTTTACTGGACATTTGGAGACAAAGTGTCCAGCTTTACCACAGTACAGGCAAAGGTCTTCATGACACCGCTGCTCCCGTTCCTCCTGAGATAGTCTGGTGCGTCCCACCTGCATAGGCTCTTCTGTCTCACATGGATTTTCCACCTCCGCTCCAGACTACCAGACAGTCCAGAGAGCTGCATGAGATCTGCCATGCTGACGCTCCCTCAGCCGGTTATCCATCTTGGTCACTAGGGCAACTAGAGGCTCAAAACTGGTGGGAAGATGAAAGACTGCCAGTTGGTCCTTTAACTCCTCCGACAGGCTGGAGAAAAAAGTGTCTGCCAGGGATCGACCATTCCAAACATTCTCCACTGCCAGAGTGCGAAAACAGATGACGTGATTAGTAACGCTTCCTCTCCCCTGCCGTAGCTGGTTCAACAATCGAGCTGCCTCATAGCCCAGAGACGGTGGACTGAAGACACATGAGAGCGCAGCTGAGAATGCAGCCTCAGAATCGCAGTCCAATGATTGCCTTGCCCACTCAGCAGTAGCCCACACCTGAGTTGATCCTGTAAGATAGGTTATCATAAATGCCACCTTGGAATGCTCTGAAGAAAACCTGGCAGGTTGTAACTTGAATGTGAGTGAGCACATGGTTAGAAATGAGCGGCAGGTGACAGAAGATCCATCATAGTGCTCGATCGGCGGCGCAGGTGGTTCACGGGCCAGACCAGGAATCATTGGAGCCGGAAGGGAAATGGCATGGACTGTTGGAGGGGCTGCAGCACCTCCCCCTGGACCCCAGGAGACAATGAGTCCAAACAGGCCATCACAAGCTGGTTTTGAGCTGCTAGTTGAGTTGAAACCTGGTCCTGAAAACACTCCTGATGGGTATGCATGTTCTGAAGATTAATGTTCACCTCAGCGATTGACTGCTCCTGATCATGCAGACAATGCCCCTGAGATGCCAAGGCTGAGCGGAGAGCATCCCTTTCTGCTGGGTTGGTCATGGCCAGATTGTACTGTGACACTATAGCAAAGACCCAAGTGCAGAACACAAAGTTCTCAGTTAGAATAGTCTTTATTCACTGGTAGACACACAGGAAAAAGGAGCACCAGAGTCCTCTGTATCCACAGCAGAAGAGCAGCTGACGAGGGCAAGGCAGACGCAGAGTCAGGAACAGGCGAAGGGTTCGGAACCAAGGAAGCCAGGAGAAACCACAGGGGCAGAGGTAGAAGATGTGGTCAGAAACGAAAGGCAGGTTGATATACCAGGAGGCAGACTGAGAGACGTGGTTGGGGATGAAGGCAGGTAGGTAACTGGGAATCAGATGGATGGACGTAATCAGGCAGACAGGTCAAGCAGGGAATCAGGCAACGGGTAGGCAGAGCAGGTCACGGACGGTCAGGTTTAGGAACGAAGAATCAGGCAGGAATAACACTTGAAAGTCTTGCGTAAAACTGAAGAGCAATCTAGCAATGGACAAAGAGCAGAGAGGTGAATATATACACCCAGCCTGAGGAGCCACAGATGGCAGATGGCAGAGTTAAAGGGCCCAGGAGAAGAAAACACAGCAACAGAGCAGACAGAGATGTGACAGTCTGAATAGTCAGGCAGAAACTAACCTTGACTGTCATAGCTGTCAGGACTTGGTGCTGCTGGGGCAGTTCCTGAAGGGACGTACATTCCAATGGAAAATGGATGGCAGTCACAACAGATGATGGGAGTGTGCAGACAAACACAGAATTTTGTCATGACAATTTCTTTCAAGATTAAATGTCATCCCAATAATTGTGATAAATGGTTTGCTTTTTTGTTTTTTTCTTTTTATGCCATTTTTATTTACATTCATAATTTGTTAACTGTTCTTAATGTCCTTAATTTGTAATCTAATATACAGATCACTCATTGTAAAAAGTGTTTTTTTCTAACTCAAACACATAATCTTAAATCAGCATAAAAATTTGCTTATTTTACACAGTACATTTCTGCTCAGTGTCACTAAATCCAAAATATCAAAGACATTGTATTTGTTTATTTTTCTCACTTCTCCATTTATATCCCCTTAATTTGTTTAAATTATGGCCTTTTTGAATTATACTTATAATTACTTATGAATATGATTGTGATCAGTTATTCCTCCATTTGTCTTGATTTTCAGCTTGACGATTATGACAACCTTGAAAAATGTTCTCTCACATAATTGTAGTCAGATAAACATGTAATGATTGTCTCAGCAGATAATGGGAACCATTGTAAGTCATTAAATTAAGTTCTATTTTTATATGACCATTTGGCACACTTATGCATAGAAGTCATCCCATATCACAGTAAGCTGCTAAAGACCATAACTTCTCTACACTTTTCTTTCATTTCTTTTATTGGCTTTCTTGTACACAGATGCAGGGTCTTATGTGACATTTTCAAGCAATCAATGTTTTCCTCGTGTGTGACATTTGCAAGCACTTTATAATTTGGTATGGCTGCAGATTAAATGGGTTTGACCATAGTGTACCAAAAAAAAAGGTTGAGCCACTGATCCAGACTGTTGAATTCTCCAGATGACACGTGCTGATTACACACCATGTATAGATGTGTTTCTACTCACCTCCAAGAAATCTTTAAAGCCCATTCAGATGCCGTGGAGCAAGAAGCTGAATACTCATGGGGCCGTAGAAAAGGAAATGAATCCATGACCTTGGGTTAGAAAGGTTGTGGCAATGCCAGACTTACGGTGTGTTGTAGGTTCCTGATAGTCTTGTTATAAATGAATCACAACATTTACCAGCATGCAGGATCTAATATAAGTATTTGCTGTTTTATACGTGTGGAGGACATTAGAGGAAAAGATTGGATGGCAGAGGGAAATAGTGACTGGGAGTGGTGATGATTTGCATTGGCGGTCACGTCGTATCCTCATTTTGGTATGAATGACACAATATTTATGAGATGACCAACCCCTCTGGCTTAAAACGGCACATATTACATAGCAGATCTGGACAGTTTCACAATTTGCAGGTATATTTTTGTTTTCCTTATATTTGCAATACAGTTCTGGATGTGTTGGGAGACAAGGGCTGTTTTTACAGTGTTAATTTCCAGGAGGAGATTAAATCAAATTGCTTTGAATAATTTAAATGAATTATGTTTTTGTAGACATATCAGTAGGACTACTTCATAAATATCTCAAGGCGTAATGTGATTGCCACTGCACCTCTTTGAACAGAAACACAAAGCAGTTTCAGCTTTCCCATACTTTGACTAATTAGATCTTGTAAGCTCTGCCAGACAGAAGAGGCTGCCAGTAACTAAAACTTAGTAAAGAAGCAAGACTTTCCTTAAAGTGTGTGTGTTGTTGTACCTGTTGTTAACAGGTGGCCAAGTCTGGCTGTGCTGCATGTGTTTGAGACATTTTGTTTTAACCAACAAAGGCTCTGCAATATGTCATCATGATTAAAAAATGGTTTATCTGTGGAACAGTAATATCACAATAAATGATTTCTTTCAAGTTTTAAGGCAGATTTCTTGTCCCAAGTGAAAATTTAAGAAACCAGATGGTTATTTGTAAAAGAACAAAAAACACGAAGAAAATGACAAAGACATGACAAATGAAAAGATGATAGATGAAAATGATAGAAATAACATACAAGATGTATCCAGACATAAAATATTCAAAATCAAGAAAAAAAAGGTGTAATCTGAGATGTCAATTAACAAAATACAATGATGAAATATGTTATTTGTGGTTTGTTTGCTCATATTTTTTATGGCCATAATACCTCAAAGTCTTGTAAAGCAGCAGAACATTTCACAATTTATAATAAAAAGTTCAACAACAAAAAAAAAAAAAGATCTAATAAACCACTTATCACATACAGACCTACAACATTTCCTCAAATAATATCTGTGGCTGTTATTGACCTCAGCTACAGGGTTTACAGAGTAAGGCCTTTATTTCCGATAAGCAGTAATGGGTGTATATAGTATGAAACCTTGTTGTCACAAATACGCTAAAAAGTACTTCTATGTACTTTTCTACCAACACAATCACCTCCTTTAACATTATACAATAAAAGCCATGTAGTGTTTCGGTGGATATAGATTCCTTATCACAACTTATATTGTGTAAATGTCTTCTTGTGGTGCTTGCGAGTTTCTACAAATGAAAGAAAAAAAAAAAGAAAGGAGTAAGGCATGCACCTAAAGTGTTTAAGATGGGATAACTCACAGATGACAGAAGTGTTAAAAACTGCAGGATTGTATTGGTTAAGGTGTTAAATTAAACTTGTAGAAGTGAACACTGTGCTCAACTGGCAGCACGTTATGTGTGAGGCACCAGACGATTATTCCTATTATTTTTATTTGGCTTGCATTTGACAATCCACTTTTATTAGATATCATGATATAAATATATGTTATGACTAATTCTAATTAGTGTTTTATTTTCCAGCCCTACTGTTGACTTGATGTGTAGAGTGGTAAAAGAAAAGAAAATAAGAACAAAAGAAGGGCTGAGGATGATGATGAATGACTTGAAACAATGAGTGGTATTAGGGATTGAAAACCACTGTATATGAATGAATCATGGTAGGAGTTTTCTTCACACTGGGTCACTGAGTTTACATTTGCAGTCACCAACACAGTGGCTGCCTTCAATCAACAAAAGAGGGCTCCCTCTCTCTTTGCAGAAACTTGCTCAAACAAAGTACCAACACAATAATTCTCTTAAGACTGTACACACACACTCCCAGAGTTTACCAGGCGCTGCACGACTTTACCACCTACATTTGTGAAATATGCCTGTCGCTACTAAAGCAGCAGAGCTGAGTCCAGATCAAAGTCAGTCAGTACGACAGAAACAGAGGGAGGCCTTGCTCAACTAGAAAGACCCAGCTCACAGCAGCTCACGAAATGACTTTTGAACAGTTGGGGGGTAAAGTTATATATTTTTTCTTACTTAAGGAACTGTTTATCCCAGATGGAGGATTCTGAAACATTATTACCTGAAACTTAATGGAAATTTGTGTGATACATAAGTAGACTCAGAGTCCTAAACGTTGTCAGGGTATGTCTGCAGGCAACAGGATAAAGGGGTTCATATTAAACCTCCGGGGCTGAAAATGAAGCCACTGACATGCAGGTCCAGATACCTCACCTCCCTGCAGAGTTGGACTTCTTTAGTCTCTGTTTAAAGAATAAACTTGGAGTTTGTGTTTATTAAGTAAATATTTTTCTTCTTTTTCTGTTTTACACCCATCATCATGCATTTCTAGTATTAGTCTTTTTTTTTTTTTTTTTTGGCACAAACATTTTTGGGGGCCAGAGGTCAAGATTTCTTTGACTTTATGAAACATGTTTTTGTTCATAACAAGTTGATACATCTCAATTTGGTATTGATATAAGCCAAAACTGAACTGATTCGGAGGAGTTTAAGTATCTCAGGATCTTGTTCACGAGTGAGGGAAGGAGCAAAGAAGAGATCAAGTGGCAGATCGGGGCAGCATTGGCAGTGTTGCGGACAATGTACCAGTCTGTTGTGGTGAAGAAGGAGCTGAGCTGAAAGGCAAAGTTCTCAATTTACCGGTCAATCTACATTCCTACCCTCACCTATGGTCATGAGCTGTGGGTAAGGACTGAAAGGACAAGATCACAGATACAAGCAGTGGAAATGGGTTTTCTCCACTGGGTGGCTGCATTCTCTCTTAGAGATAGGGTGAGGAGTTCGGCCATCTGGGAGAGGTTGAGAGTAGAGATGCTACGTCTCCACATCAAGAGGAGTGAGCTGAAGTGGTTCGGACATCTGGTCAGGATGCCTCCTGGACGTCTCCCTAGGGAGGTGTTCTGGGCATGTCCAACTAGGAGGAGACCTGGGGGCAGACCCAGGACTTGCTGGAGGGATTATACCTTTCAGCTGGCCTGGAAACACCTTAGAATCCCCCCAGAGGAAGTGGAGGAGGTGCAGGGGAGAGGGAAGTCTGGGGTTCTCTCCGTAAACTGATGCCCTCGCCACCGGATAAGTGGAGGAAGATGGATGGATGGATGGATGGATGGATGGACGGACAGACGGACGGATGGATTGGGTATTGTTGATTCAATGGTCTGTTAGCAAGCTTTGTCAATAACCAGCTAGTACTGATTAATAGACTGACTAGTTAGTGATTTATCATGAATCAGACAAACCAAAGGACAACATATTGAATTACCAACATGATTCCCAGTTCTTAAAAGACTGAAGCAACATGAGACATTCATAATGCAAACAACCATGTTAAACTACTGTATCACATTGAAAATGCAAGAGAAAAAAGATAATGGATCAATAAAACACTAGTATTTTCCCCAATGTCAAAGAGCGTTCCTCTGCGAAACCCAAACTTCATTTTGCCGTCACGCTCAAATAATATTTTAGCAGCAAAACATTCACAAAAGAATTAAGGCTCTAATATTATTTCTAAATAAGGGGCTTTTCACCTCCATTACATGACACTTTAAAAGTAATTTTCTGACAATACAATATAATGAAAGCGTTTTAATTATGAGGCTTAAAGCTGCTAGGGTTGATAGTTTTTGTTTTGTTTTGTTTTGTTTTTTGGAGCTGTATCGTGCAAAAATTCTATGATTTCCCTTTCAGCTTATTATTACTCAAGAGATCTGAGTGGAGAGGAGACATATATCTTTTCTATGAATGTGGTCAAGCTGTAGAAAATCTACCTTTTGATGGAGATTTTATCAAGTCAAAAGTTTTCAGACAGCTAGGAAGGTGAAATATGAACTGACAGCTGTAATTTCCAATTACTAATCAGATTCTGTCAGTTCTGCTCTATTAAGTGTTGTGTAATACTTGTTAGGACAGAATTTTGGAACTGTGGCTTTACTTTATCATAACAGTATGAAACAACATCTTCAGTGTTTATTTTTAGTATTTTTATTTGGACTGAGAGGCGACAGCTGCAGAGGGAAGGTGTGTATTTTCAACTTTTGCCTTGTTTTTCCTGTTTTCTGCCCGTGGAGCATCAATTATCAGAATTAAGTAGTAGAAGTTGAAAAAAAGTACCGACCACAAATGCATACGCTAACACTTAGCTACTATAGAGTAGCTGGAATTAATGGGTGGTTGTTCCAGTGTTTGTAAGCAGGCTGATAAGTGTGGCTTTTAATTTGATCATTGAGAGATCACTGAGCAATGAAAAAATGGCCAGATCTCTCAAGGACCTTTCAATGAGTGCCCAGCGATCACCAAGATCTCTCAGTGATCTTCCAGAGATCTCCATGGTCACCACGGTCTCCTAAAAGTTTTGACTCGGTCCAAAACAATCTCTCAACGAACACTCTTGGAGCCCTCAACGATCTCATCGATCTCCCAATAATCTCTCAGCAATGTTTCAATGAACAGCAAATTTTTCCACCCCACAAGGTAGAGATGGTTGAGAGATCAATGAGGGAATGGGTACGACTATCTCAATGACCCCCCCCACACACACACACACACACACCTGATCTGAGTGACCAGACAGTTTAAAGTAAGGGGCCAAAGGGACAACGAGTGCACAAGGATCTCCTAAACATTTATACAGAAACTGCTTTTTCAAGACTTAGGAGATCGTTGAGAGATCAGGCCACTTTTTGATCGCTCAATGGTCACCCAACAATCTCTGTGCTGTGTAAAGGGGCCCTTACCAACAGAAGTCTACCATCATAAAGAGGGCTGTGATGCAGAGATCTTCTTGATGTATTGCTTACAGTAGATTGTGGTCACTTTAGCTCCATTTAGAAGAATGCAGTAGAATGGACATGGAAGTAAACTGAGGCACTAAAAACTATTTTAGCTGTATAACGTAGGCTAAAACAATTTCAATCAGTTTAAGTATATGCTGGATTTGAAAATATGTTCACCACTTTGGCTTTGCATTATTTCCTCAAGCTGCTCCTGTTCCTGTCTTCAGCTGTGGTGGAGTAGTGTTGTTTGTTTTTCCATGCCAGTTCTGCTGAGCGTTTCTCCCCAACCTCTTACAACCCTTCATCACAAAACCTGACATTTGTAGTGCTGCTTGTATCTGACCATCTCAAAAATACTTATTGAAGTCTCTGCTGTCTTTGGTACATCACGTGTGGCTGAACATGAAATGATGACACCATCCACGGTTATACTATTCAAGATTGTTTACTTACATACAAAGAGAATTAGTCAACAAGACAACTGAATGACAATGTGGGAAACTTGCCTTTTAATTTTATGCCTCAATTGTGCCAAAACTGTCTCTTTTTTCCAGCCTAGCAGTTTAACACAGCTGTCTGGCAGATACACTGCTGCTGGTGTGGAAGTGACAAAAAGCACACATGCAAAAAACATACATACACAAATCATTTTATTCATTGAAGCAAATCCTTTTTTGAAGGCACTAAAGGCATGAACTGCAATCATAAGTTTAGGAATAAAGGTTTGAAATGTGATGTTGCACTAGTTTTGGTAAAGAGCCCCCTCTGTTAAAAGTAAAACCAGAGAAACAGACTGTGTTGCAAAATTGCCAACACGAACCTAAATGACCTCTACACTCTGCACAGGGCTCGGAGCCTGAAGAAAGCAGAGCAGATCCTAACTGACCCCAACCACCCACTCAACTTTAAATTCAAGCTGCTCCCATCAGGGCGAAGGTTTAGTTTGCCTAAATGCAGGACAAACAGACATAAAAACTCTTTTGTTCCCATAGTCATTGGCATTTTAAATAGCACTTTATAATTTAATTACTGTATTTATGCATTGCCTGAACTGTGTTTATATGAACTGTTATGTTGTGTGGTGTGTTATGTCAGTGTTTTACAGCTGGCTGCACAGACAGTTGCCCCTCAGGGATATTAAGGATTCTTGATTTTTGGTCAAATCTATGTACATTTTATTTTGTCAAAGGTCTTTGTCATGGACACACTGCAAAAGTTTAAATCTTACCATGTGTATTTTTCTCATTTCTTGTCAAAATATCTCAACACTTAAAACAAGACATAATCACCTAAAGAGTAACTTTTCAGTGAGATATAAGAACTTATTTTTAGACAATAGATCTTGAAAATCTTATTTCAAGAAATCTTACCAAGATAATTTTTACTTCTTCCATTGGCAGATTTTTTTGCTTGAATTAAGCACAACAAATCTTGAATTAAGGTTTCTCGGGGAGAACCCCAGGGTTTTTGGAGATTTTCCCTGCCGAGAAGGAGGGTCTAAGGACAGGATGCCTGGGACATTAATCCATTTCCTTCATCTGCTGTTTATTTGACTGTTGTTTGTTTTCATACCCAAATAATTCTGTAAAGCCCTGTGAGACAACCTTGTTGTGATATAGGGCTCTACAAATAAAATTGAATTGAATTGTATATCTCACTGAAAAGGTACTCTTTAGGTGATTATGTCTTATTTTAAGTGTGATGAAATATTTTGATAAGAAATGAGAAAAATACACTTGGTAAGATTCAGATT
This sequence comes from Apogon hyalosoma, assembly GCA_037367295.1. NCBI lineage: Eukaryota > Metazoa > Chordata > Actinopteri > Kurtiformes > Apogonidae > Apogon > Apogon hyalosoma. Next base: position 4,465,369 of record JAPQRP010000007.1, on the reverse strand, counting down.
TTTTTAGTGCAATATAAGAAATAGTTGAAAACTGGATAGAAACAGCTGGTTGGGACATACCAAGTAAAAAGGGGGTGATACTAACATAACCTGAAAGCTGTTGTCACCCTTGCCTTCATGGACCACCTGCTGAGATCTCAGTTGCGATACTGGATGTCCCCAGGAAGAGTAGAAACCACTATGGTGGAAGCTAATGGGGATTCGTATAAACAATAAACAATAATAAGCTACATGTGACTCAGCCTTTGGATTTAGAAATGATTCCCCACTGTCTCGCCTTGTCACCAACTCTGTCTTCTTCCTTACAACAAACTCACCCATTCTCTTTCATATTCCATCTCACACACATTCACAGTTTTCATTCCTGCTATTCATCTCTGGCATTTTTCCCTGACACCAGAGGGTGTGACACACCTGAGACCACTACTCTATTGGCACACACATACTTCATTTCAGGGAAGTCTTCTTTGAGGGAATACATCTTTGTTAGTTTATATACACTAGAGAAGAAAATAAAGTGGTTGAGGTCAAGTTTAGAGATTTGCATCCTAGTTCATTAAATACTCCTGGAACATGAGATTAACATAATTACGTCAACAGCTGTGTAATGTAATCCTATTTAACAAAGGTACAGAATGTGACATTCAGAATATGCAGGATATTAGTGACACCACTGTCAGCATCCTTTTTTCATGCTTGTATTTGTGAACTTATGTGAAGCTTATGTATGTGTTCTGTATTGTTATGCTCTGGTCCAGATATGTGTTTACTGGACTAGCTACTGTCATAAATGTCAAGTCTTGGGATTTTCCTGGATCTCAGCATAGAAATTACTGCCAAAGCTGTGATCATGGATGTCCTGAAAGTTATTCTTTTTTTTTAAGGAATAGTTATCATGATTTGTTAACACGTTGGGAAAAATATTATGAATGTGTAATTGTTCCACATTGCCCCTTTTTTGAGGATTAGTGAATGATATTTAGTGACATCTAGAGGTTAAGTTGCAGTTTGCAACCAACTGAACTGAGTCATTTGTCAGTGCTCTAATCAATCAGTTTGATGAAGATACAAAGACCTCTTTATCAAAAGACAAGTGCATATAAATTCAGACCCTACTTTTAGTCATCTGTCTGTCCTAACTGATTGTCATTAGTGGATGATTATCACAACCAATTTGCTATCTTCTGATGAGGAGCTTTATTTACTCTGAGTTGTTGGACTGGTGTTTTCACTGATACTTTGGGTATATTGAAGGTTGATAAATACATGTTTTCATGTGAGACAATTCACAATATCTTTGAGAATTATAAGTGGGATGGTTTAAGCCTGATTGCCCAGTTTAGCAGACCCAAAGATGTGGTTTATTCCTTTCAAAATCACTCAAAATTGTTGGAACCGTCCTCTCTCTGCTGCCTTTTCACCTCATATTACTTCACAGAGCATTGATTCACTTCATGAGAGTGGCTTGCTCCTTTTCTTTCTTTTCTTTTTTTTTAACAGAATTAAAGGATAAATACATAAATAAATGTACTGCATTAAGAGACAATAACTCAGGTGTGATCTAAAATTAACCCTGTAACTGGATTGATAAGTGTACCATCAATATGACATTTATATGGCTGTCCTGTGTGTTTTGATCCATATACAGGAAGTGGTTTTGTGACTCACTTACCTGATTGATCCATTTCTTCCGTGACATTTCACTGGTCCTTTCAGAGGGGTTAATCCAGTAATGTGAAGTGAACAACGATAACATTAATGCAGAGACACTGCAGTAATGGATCTTTGTTGCTACGTTAATCCATATTGTCATGGGTTATCTGGAGTAGTTGCTTTAGTGTGTAATTTTCAGGCCAAACCATCAGTTTAGGTGAACAACAGCTTCTCTTAGCAAAGCATAGTATGAAAAGAAAATCATAACATATTATATGTTATGATTTTTATTGTGGTATTGTAATTGTTTTGTTGTCTGTCAGTGCATTCTTCAGATAATGCAATTATGTCGTTGAATGGACAGAGATATTGGCACCAAAGTTATACTGTGGATGCATCTTGGCATGGAGCAGAAGCCTATTGAAAATAGGTGACCTTGGTCTACTTTTTCAAGGTCCAATGGCCTTGTGTCTTGTGCAGTTATAATATCTGAGTACTTTCAAATATAAATATGTATGTAATTAGTTTTACACAAAGACAATCTAATCTAAATTATAGGGCAGAAACTTTAAACAGAATATCACTATATTTGGCTGAGGGGGATTAAAAGTGTGCAGCATGTTAAGTTATTTTCATACTATGCTATAAACAAATGTTAGCTAGACATATGGCTTAATAATGGTTTGATTCAGTGTCCACTGACTTCCTTGATTAATTCATTTAGGTATTTATTGACCTAAGGATGGAGCTAAGCTTGGAGAACTTTAGATGGATTCTGACTAAATGCCAAATGCTGCCCACTCACACAGTATTTACATGAACATTTTAGACCTCAGTACGAACAAGTAGAACTTTCTAAACTGGCTCTATCACGTTGAGTGAGACCTGCTATCCCATAAAACATCATCATAGCTCCTGGTCTGTGAGCTCCTTCTTTCATTTCTTGCCAAAAGCTTGTACCTTACGTTCTGTGTGGGGGTTCATAGAAAACTGAACAGTGAATTGCAGCCAAGGCTCCAAACAGCAGTCGATCTGTTTATCATCACTTTTAAAGATCAAGCTATATATTCATGTGTCTAGCTGTGTCTAACTGGAACCTCAAGTAACCTTTTTCTTGTTGTGATGCATCTGATGAAGAATGTGCTGCTGAATTTGCTCATAAACTGTAGCTTTCCTTTGGGATTCATACACTGAAATATTTTAAGAAAGGTTTAGTTTGGATTTTATTTACCCCAGATTAAAGGTGCTATTTAACATTTGTCAGTCTGAGTAATGTGATTATATAGTCTGAATAATATTGCTCTAATAGGAGCGCGTCAAAGCTCTCTACCAGCTCTAACTATGGGTTGAGAAAAAAAGGCTGAGCAGTTGAAGTTGTTTTTCTCCATTAGCTGGGCATCAATATCACTTCCAATACATGCCAGAGCTAATAAGTGACCAGCTGGTGCTTGGAAGCCGAGTGCTTGAAACCTTGTCAAGTAGCCTGCAGTCACAGTCTAGTCACTGCTACAAAGCAAATTTCTGGTGACAGCATGACATACGCTTAAAACAAAGAGGACTGTAGCACTCCACTTCTGTCCTCTCTATTAATTAGTTGTAGGTGTGTCAGTGCCAGAAGTGCAGACTGCCTTAGTGCATTTCTTTTTCACAGAACTATGGAAATGTGTCACATACTGGCCTTTCATTCTGATTTATATTGCCATTGTTTGTTAATAGTTATATCAAATCAGAATAAAAAAGGCAGCTGTCACACTTTTTCTCAATAGGCACATTCTCCAGTATCTACAATAGTGTTCAGTAAACCCAGTGAAATAGTTCAAACTGTATTTATATTTACAGCTGCAACTGTGCTGCAACAGAAAATTTCAAAACACTACTGGAGAAAAGTACTCCTTAGTGTGAGCTGTTAAACAAACAGCCTGCTGCCCACATGTAATGGCTTTATTTTTCACATGTAGAACACTTTTATGATATTAAATTACCATCAGGTTCTTCCATTATAATGCATGCTCAGCCGGCTGTGAGGCAAATGTTGAACATTGTTTTTCTGCAAGTCAACATAACAAAACAAGGCCAGCTCAACCTATATTTGGATATCTGTTGTCATACTACATACAAATGCAAGTGCCTTGATGCACGTCCACTCAAACGGACATTCCCCTGCAACATCTTCACATTGCCCCTCTGTAGTGGCTTCTACAGCAGCCACAGCTATGAGTGTGACATGCTATAATCTACCAGATGTTCATTTTGGCTGTTACAAAACATAGAAAATGCCCTAGTTAGCAAAATGATATATTATGTGGTTCATATGTGAAAGCAAATGAATGTTATCAAATTGATCACTCTAGTGTGGGGTCTTCTGGCTGTGATTCAGGAGTTGAAGTGGGTGGCAGTTCGATCCTTGGCTCTTGTCCACATGTCAAAGTACCCTGAACCCAAAGTTGCTCCAGTGGCTGCTTCACTGGAGTGATTATGTGTGAGTCACATTGTGAAGAGTTGTGTGTAGAGGAGGCTATGTGTGACTACATTTACCATGTGCACAGACAAATGACAGTAGAAACTCTGATTATGAAATATTCAACTCTTTAGACTGTCCAAATTAGGCCCACAGACTGAGCCAAATTCCACATTTTTATTTTGTAAACATTTGAAAATATGCAACATTAAGCCCATTGACGAAATTTAGTAGTTGCATTAACCTATAAATAATATGTGTCTCAGTTATGAGATAGACCCACATGATCTAGAAAGATAACACAGTAATTGTGAAGAGTTGGATCAATAATGTAAAGCACGTCAGGTTCCTTGAAAAGTACTGTAGACATCCAATCCACTATTATTATTATTATTATTATTATTATTATTATTATTATTATTATTATTATTATTATTGTTTTCTCTATTTGGAAATATTTTACTCTTGAAGAACTGACTGCTACAACAAATTGTGATGAATGCAAAGCCAACATTGTGGTGGATGGAACTTGTGTCGGTCTGCTTTGTTGCTGTCGTCTCCCTCATCTTTCCACACCTCGTCAGCCTAATCAGTTCTACCTGCTGCTCCCAGCTGTGCCTAATCAGCTGGCCAGTATTTAAACTGCCCCTATTCACATACTAATCTTTGCAGTGCGTTTGACTTTCCAGCATTTTCTTGTCTGATTTTCCGGTTCTGACCTCATCTGATCCTGACCATGTCTCCTTGTCTCAGTCCCAGGAAACCGAACCCCAGTCTTCTGTTTCCGACCACGAGATTTGTCTGTTTTCTGGTTCTCGTCTGCCTATGACTGTGTGGTGTTTCGTACCCTTGGGTTTTTCGAGAGAGACCTTTGCATCATCTGTTGCTGTCATCTTGTCATTCCTTTGAGTTCAGTGTCCAATTCCAGCCCCAGGTCCAGTCAAGCCAGATTCCGGTTCCAGTTACCTGCTTTCTTTGTTGCCCGGTTTCCTCAACCCACTACCTGTCCTGGATGCAGCATCCGCCTGCCTCCTACTGGAATAGTGTGCTTCGTTTCATGCCTATGGGGGAGTAATGGCTCATTTATGCTCATTTAAAGGTGCAGACGGATACAGACGGATCATTCTGTTTTCCCTCATATGTTCAATCTGAATTTGTCTGACAATGTGAGGAACATGCCTTGGCCATTTTTTGTTTTTGCATCTCTGCTTGTTGTGCATAAGGGTTATGGTTGGTGTTTTTGAATAACTCACACTTTCAAAACTTTTTAAAAAAGTGCAAATGTCCACAGATTATCTACATTAAGATGTTCAGAGAAGATACAAGAGTTGCTTCTACATGATGAAAAAGCCTTTAACCTGAGGTAGTTAAAGTAGTTAACTTGGCACATCAAGTCTAAAAAAAAATATATTTCTGATTACCAGCGAGAATAGCACTGATGCACCAAATCCAAAGCACAAGCAAAATCAGGGAGTGCTGAGAGCACTGTCTTCCAAATGAAAACACGACTAATACATTTCATTTCAACAGGCCTTTTTCACTGTGATGAAATTCATCAAGGCCTCTTTAATTTGTGCTGAAAGTAAAAAAACTGTTTAGCACAGCATCCAACATTGTGAGAGAAAAGAGGAAACACATCCTGTCAATGTTAAATGTTTTTTTAAAGTCACTCACCTTAGTGATTTCCTAATAATTAGGTTAATCTAGGTCTGTTTTCAATACTTCCTTCTCTTCAATGGTCTTGAATGATGCTGTTGCCTCTTTTCAGGGTTTACTGTTGCACTGCTAAGATGTCTAATCTGGCCAACCTACTTTATTAAACAACTACTAATGCCAAACAATATGATTCCCCCATATTTCCACGCAGACCTCACCTTAAACCACTTGTTTCCTCTTCTATTTCCAGTTACATGCTTTTAACAAACCTCATATACTTACTGTACATGAGTGAGACATAAAGCTACAAGACCTGGTGAGAACTGTTCCTTGACAGCAGCAGAGATGACACAATGACATGTTCTGGATAAAAGGGTAAAAGATGAGTGATCAATGAATGAATGAATATTAAATTACTGGTCACAAATTATTGATTTAATATCTAAATAATAAAGGTATATGTCCTTTTAATATTTATAAATAAACCTGTTGTACTGATAAAAAAAGATTTTAGACATGATGCATCTCTCTTTTGTCCCAGATTGTAATTCATCAATACAAAGGATCAGTGAATCTTCCCATCCCTGTGTACTAACATATAGCCCCACTGACCTGAATTTATTCATTTCCCATTTGTTAAAGTAATCTTTTTGCTTGACAGTGTGTTCATAGGTTTCCTGTTCAGCCCTATGCTGGAGACCAGCACTGCCTCAGTGTCACAGTTTTAACAACACAACACAACACAACAACCTGAACAGTATATAAAATAGAGATATACAACAACTAATTAAAATATGTGCAAACTGCGAATGGAGCCCAGCCTACACAGCTGATCACAAACCCAGACTTAGAGCTAAACTCATAGCTTAGCAGCAGTGATGCTAAAAAGCCATCATGTAACATTCTCAACTAGAGCCCGTTATAAAACATTACTGATGTGCTGCTGAATGTTAAAGGCAACTAGATGATCAGTTATTGCACATCAAAATCAATTTCAACAACCCATCACAGCAGGTCTTAGTCTTGCACTAAGACCCTAAAACTTTCTGACCTCAAAGTCCTGACCTGAGATGGATTCCAGAAAATGCTGCTGGAAGTAGTTCGGCTTTTACTTTTCCCCAAACTACCAGCTTCTGAATCCTACACTAATGAAAGTCCCTTCTTATCTGCCCTCATGAATTTTAATACAGACACGCAGATTTCATTTCTGTAGATACTGCAAAGGCAGAGGAGAGAAACTGCCAAGATTCAGATTATATGCATGTGGAAGAACACTTATTGTTTTCTATGAATATATCAACAAGCCCTCAGTGGATAAAACAAAATGTTTCTTTTAAAAAGAGGTATGTAAAAATGTTAAAATATTTTTGCACCAAAATTCAAAGTAGGCTAAAATCAATTTTCAACGTCTTAGCTCTCATCTTCATGACAGATTATTTGATACTGTTACCAGACTTTCTTTCTTGAGGAATTATAATATTTAGTGTTTCATAAGCACTTTGGTCAGGACTGTGAAGGATTATGATACTACGGATAAAATTAATGTATAGATGAGCTGTAAATTACATTGAAGTCTAATAATGATAATAATGATAATAATAATAATGATAGCATGTTTATTTGTACATTATTTTGATTAAAGTGCTTTACAACACAACAACAAGAAAAGAGTAAGAGCACAATGAAAACAAATTCAATAAAATAAATACAAGTCAGTAAAAGCAGTTGAGAACAAGTTACCATAAACTCAAACAACATAACTCAGGACTCAAGTTGAGCTTTAGCTTTGCTTTAAATATCTCAACAGAACATACCTGTCTGATGTCAAGGTTTAAATAAGGACTCGTCAAAACATTAGAACCAATACTTTAAACCACACTTTACCACTTAAATACCCACTCTTAAAAACATTTAATTGAACAGAATACAATTCACAATGCCCTGACTAAACTGTCCTTCAGTGTCACTGTGTTTTACAAAGGTTTCCCTTATTCTCCCACTGCATCAGACATGTCTATTTGATTCTGTGCTAGTGGGATGATGGCTATTTGTCTTGTTTAATATCCCCTTAAGACTAAATGCTCTTAATTTTTGCCTATTTTTCGAGTCAATGCCAATGGGTCACCTTGCCCTTGAAAATGAAAACAAGTTGCACTCTGCCGCCCAGCTGCAGGAGTGTATCGGGAGATGTACTGCTCTACATTTGGAAACCAGCTCAGGGACCTGGGAGAGCATCTTTACTAACACAACCAAATATGACAAGGGAAATTACTACAACTGAAAAACTGCCAGCGTGAACACGCACACACACACACGCACACACACACGCACACACACACACACACACACACACATTTGTTTTGTATTTTGTGCAAACATGAGAAGACATAAAGCCACCTTCTGGCCCTCTCATCTGTTCCCACTTGGCTTTTTCCTGCTTCATATATCAATGAAGAAATAAAGCTGTTTTGTGACTTTGTTCCGACTTGTGGCAATTTCTCCCATTTCTAACACTCAATTACTGACCCCTGAGAGAAAAGGATGAAAAATTGTGAAGAAAGGGAGTGACCCCCCATCTCAGTGGAGGTACAACTCATTTTCGATATTTTTACCCCCTTTGGAGCACTAGTGTCCTCTGGAAAGACCCATATGCCACACGAGGAGTGTGATGATATGATTTACTCACAGTGTGTATGTGTGTGTCATGTGTCACCTCCTACGAACACCATTTAGATTACTTTCACCTCATCAGCCCACACACACTTGGCTGGGGCCGATGGGATGTGTTCTCTAGAGGATAGATGTTTTCATTGCACCACATGCATATGTTCCTGAATGTGTGTGTGGTCTGTGTGTGGGAGAAGAAGCCAAGAGGAAGAAAGTGGGGGAATAAAGGACATGAAGGGTAAGAAGGAGACACCAGTGACTCAGAGAAATTGAAGGAGCTGTATCAAAATAGAAAAGATTGTCTATCATTACTCTCACTATTTTCTTTCACATAAAATTCTCCATAAACATAGACATCATCTTTATGTTCACTGTGACTTACTGATTTACACCTTAGGTACTAGTTGTGAGCTTCTAAGCTTGTCTAAATAAACCCACATTAATTATTTTACTGGGATTTTGTGGATGGTTTCACTCCTGAGACATCTTCATCACCATGTAGAAAATTAACCAGTGTAACCATTTAATTTTGTAGGTCTTTCAACTATTTCATCAGATAGCATGTGATAGATTTTGTTATTTCATATTCACTTGCATGTGTCAGGCAGATGAAATTATGAACATCCAAAATGTCTGTTGGGTAATAAATAACTGGATAAAATTATAACCCTGCCCCCCGAAGGAGAGGCAAGAGTATGGAAGTAAATCTGTCTAATCAGATTTTGAATTATAAAAGCCACTGAATTTTTAGCACTGATTTATTTTGCACTAAAACTAAATATGATTTTTTTTTTTTGCATTGAAATTAAATACCTGAATTTTCTGTCTCTGAATTCAACTATGTTCATAAATTCAGAATAAAAAAAAATTCAGATGCAAAAAAATCCAGATCACGCATCCAGGACACCAAGGATAAGCAATCGATTCTATCTCAAGTTGAACCGACAGCCAGCCAATCAAGTTCCGTTTGGTTGGTCATGTGACGCTGATGTAGAAAAATGGTCAGACTGGTGGATCCGCTACCACAGACATAAAGGCAACATAGACACAGCATAAACTGCGGCCAGCGTGGTACAGTGCTACTCGCTGCTACTGCACATTAAGAGGAAAGAGGTGTTTGCACCATTAAAAGTGGTCATAAACCACTCATTTGTCAACATATAATTACGCGGGTTGTTTGATACAAACATCAGACATGGATGATAGACAGATAGACATAAATAGACCAAAGGAACCCAGAAAATGTCAAGGTGTGTTTAGGTCTTTATTTTAAAGAATTGCTTGAAGGGTATATATTGAATTTGAACATTATTATTATTATTATTATTATTATTATT
>JAPQRP010000007.1:4441296-4452690 GCA_037367295.1 Apogon hyalosoma | reverse complement strand
ATTTTTGGCTCAACATATTTATTCTATTTATTAATAGTATTTATTTACTTAGGCTATTTTGACCTGGGTTACAAGTACTTCTGAGTTTGTCTTTATATAACACATAAATGTTAATCATACCCATGTTTGTTCTATTTTTTCAGCACTATTTCACCTATATGATCTGATAATTCTTTTACACTTCATCTTATGTGACATATTAGACCCAAACATACACAAAAGTAACTGAACACAATTTAAAAAATGATTATATTTATTACAATGAAATCCACAATTATGGTCAATGCTCTGTTTTGGAAGCTGAAAGAGTAAAGCAGGTTTCTATATAACATATAAAGGTGTCTATTTATTTATTAATCGTATCTCCAAGTTTACATGGTTGCTTAATGTCAAACAAAACCTTTTTCTTTTCTAATGCTTTGAAAGACCAGAGTTCATGTGTTTCTCCAGGCATCCACCACAAACTGTAGATTTAGTGTTTAAGTGTCGACTGGTGAACAAGGAAGTAGTTAATGCTACTGTAATAGTTGTAAAACTTCTTCCAAAATTTATCAAAAATTGTGTCTTTACATAATACTGTTTGTAAAATGTTTCATGGTATAAGCTCCCACGGGTGGGAAGACATCATTAAGGTTCGGCTCATTTAGAGTCATGTTAGACAGAAACAAGATGAGAAACTGTAGTCTGAAAAATTATCTTTGAAAAGTACAATGTCTGACTAAGAAGTAGAGTAACAGAGTAAGTATAAAGTTATGTACAATGGAAATACTCAACTCAAAAACATATATGATATGTTATGTTATAGTTCTGTTGTTGTTATGAATGATAGTACTTTGTTCTATTTCTCTACTGATGGTTTTACTCAGAAAAGTCGACTCATTTGTGTAATTGTGTTTTAGCCAAACAGCAATAATGATTAATAAACCCTTTAGCATTCAGTTATTTTTATGCAAAGCCTTATAAATGCCTCGCAAAAGCATTCTTAGTTTTGTTTAATATTTTAATAAACTTTTAATCACACACAAACAAATTAACAAAACACTGCAAACAAATCCAAAGAACCAGAACAGGAACAGACCTAAAAACAGAACCAGACCATTCTGATGTGTCTGTTTGTGGTGGAACCTGCTCTTACTGTGAATTTTATTTTACAGTGAAGGAACATTGCTGTGTTTTTTTTTCCCAGTGTCTTTAAACTGCATGAATTTGTCACTTATATTTTACCACACACTTGGACTGTCCTTCTCACTGCTGTCTCGCTCAGTCAGCACCAAGGTGGAGCATATGTCCCCCTCTCTGCAGTAATCCCATCTATCTGTCTGTCTGTCTGTCTGTCTGTCTGTCTGTCTGTCTGTCTCTGTCTGTCTGTCTGTCTGTCTCTGTCTGTCTGTCTGTCTGTCTGTCTGTAAATACTGTGTCTAGTTGTGTTTATTGTCATAATAAAGCAGATGCTTCAAGTACTTACTCAGGGATAAACAATTCAGAGTGACATGGCTTGGCTTTCAACAAGTCCGTTGAGCTTGGTCCCTCTAAGAAGAAGCACAGACCATAAACAGCAGAGCTGTACATTGTTGAAAAGCCTGAGGTGTCTTTGCCAGTGGACGTTCAGTTAAGCCAGAGATTCAGATGCTGTTACACTATTTTGTACATATATTCTGTACGCTTAGAACTGCCACTTTTTTTTTCTTCTTTTTGCCTATATTTAACAACCATAAATAAATAGTTGGCATAGTACAGTGTGTAAAATGCAAATTGAAAAACAAATCGGTGACATTAAAACATGTTTTGACTTGTATCTCATTGTCAACAGTATAAACCATCAACTGTATTTAATGAGAGGAGAGAGGAACTATGACGCCACCCATTGGTTGGCTGTTTGGTTTGTACCATATTGGCCTTCTGGAATAAGAGCCCGCCATATTTGGACAAAGGGAATGAGCTGTAGGAGCACATGGGGTCATAGGTAAGCTAATGCTAAACAGGCCACACACTAGCTTAGAGAATATGTAAAATGTCTAACATTGAGCATTATATAATAACATCATTTATACCATTGTTAGTGCAACTTGAAAAATATAACTACAGTTGAGTTGTGTGTCAGGAAAAAACTTTGACAATCACAATACATATTAGAGTTCAAAAGCCATAAAGAAAAAATATATGAGGGAAAGAAAAAAGGTAGAAAAAAATTGACTTCATTATCATTGATCAGTATGTTTAGAGAAGTTCAGTGAAGGTCTACGGGAACTTCTACTTTGGCTTAATTCAAGTCTATGCACTTAGTAAAAACACAACAGTTTATATTTTGTTTGCTTCAATTTCTTGGCAAGTGAAAAACTATTTCACATCTGTCTTCTTGCTTGTGGTCTTAGCACAGTGAAAATAATGCAAGATCATCAGCAAAATAAAGATGTCCAATGCATGTCAGTGACTATTTGATTCACCTTATCTTATGAAAGAGATTCCCACCTATTCCCTTTACTTTAACCTTGATGTAAAAAGAGATGAGGTCATAAAAAATGTTTAACAGAATTCAAAAGGACTTAGGAAAGTACACTAGAGAGAGAGTCCCGCGCCACCTACCCAAGGATGTTACATGGAACTGAGGTGAAACTGGACTGAAGCTGGACAACAAAAAGCACATTTTGGAAACTTGACCTTGTACATTTGCATGTTCTTTAATGCAGGATATGAATATAAAACATGATGAAAATCCAGTTTACAGTTGACTTACAGTTTCCTAGGTGGAAAGTGAGCCCTGGCCCATGCTGCACACGGTGAGCCCGGCCCAAGCCGGATGCAGAGCACAGCCCTTCTACTTCCAACTACCCTTCTCAATATTAACATTAGTATCCACATTAGTAAAACTTCCTCTGTTGTCACCATGTTTGTTACTATTGACTCTCTTCTCCTCATAAAACTTTACTCTTTTTCATGGTATTTGGCCAGTATGGTAATTAAGAGTGGCGCCCTCTGGTGGATTGATTGAGAAACGCTCATTCCAACATACAGGACACATGGAAGTATGAAGGCAGCGATGCATGACAACATTAGAAACGGACAAACCTATTTACTTATGTAAAGGAACATAAATGAGCCTTAAGGCTCTCCATCAGCTCCCAGTTATGTTTCGGTGCACAGCCGGGCTCTGCGTCCAAACTGTACCAAACCGTGACTTAAGAACTGCAATACGTACTGAACCGTGGCTAACCTGTACCGTTGCATCCCTATTACAAGTCATGCCCAGTGCTTACAGAACAAACCTGTAGGGGCAGTATTATGATCTGCAGTTGCTTCAGCTGGTTAGGTCTAGGTTCAGCAATGCTATGTGTCTGTAAAATGATAGAAATAAATGTTAAGACATAGCACAAGCTTATCAAACAACGCCACTGTGAATGCATGTGATAAAGACCAGTGAAATATTATAGTGTGAGACTTCTTTTTTTTTTGGCCAGTCTGTGTATGTTACAAGTACGGCACCACACATGATCAGGATGGTACCACCTCTACCTCATTTTTGGTCAAACACAATGCATGTAGCCTCTACCTTTTGGTTAGAAAACATGGACATGTAGTTTTATTTGATCTTTTTACTGGCTACACCTGCAGTGCATGTAAATTATAAGGTTGTGTGAGTGACAAAACAAGACTGTGAATTTTTATTTTGAGATTGTATTGTGTCTTCAGTTTCTGAACCCTGCCTAACATGTTTAAACTGTGGAAGATCATTTCCCTGACTTTCAGTTTCTTGTCAGCTGTCAAAGGATGCAGGTGACATGAAGAAAATTATTATAGAATGTCTCAAATTGGGCCTTACCAATTTTTGCCTGTTGTATTCTTCCCCACGGCATAGAAGCAGGCAGGGATTTGGATCCAAAGCAAAAAGCGTGAGTGTGAATTCCACATAAAAGAAGAAAATAATCAGTTTTAAGTATTGTATATTATGTCCAGCCATGCCTTAAGATAAAATACAGAGCAAGTACTGTATCCTGCTGTATACCACTACCATGATATAAAATTATACGTACCATGATAGAAGATTTTTTTCCTAGATTGAACTGTTTATAAATTGAAAAATGCAAAACAGAGGCAAACAGAGCTGTATCACTATGAGCCTTTACTGCAAGTCTCATACTGATACAGTTCCACTGTTTCACACCCACACAAAATGATAACTTCAGTTAGGGCACCAGCCCTCCAAGGTCACAAGCAAAGCAATTCAAGGCTGTCAATCACATCACATCCATTGAATAAAAGCAATATTTTCAGAGGTCGGCTCATGGTGCGCCTGCCTCAATATGACGCTGAGCCCATTGGTGGCTGTCCTCAGGAAGCACAGAGGAAACATTTGGAGTATTTACAGTCTGCAACATGCTTTTATATTTACTTCCCCTCATTATGTGTTCTGGCTATATGTCTGTGTCTTGGCTGAAGGAATTGGAAAACGAGGTGAACGGGCAACTTCACTCAGATGGCTCACTGTTTACGTTCATACATGTTATTCCAGAATTTGATGGATGGCTTTGAGGAAAGGATGCATAACGACTTTTTCTATTTACCACCTGGCAACTACATCTACAGACTAAGCTGGTAAGTATGTAATACAGTTTAGTTTTTACTTTTAGTTAGAATTTCTGATTCCCCATTTTTAGAGCTTTGCTATAAAGAAAGCCTGCATTTAAAGAAAATACAAAATGTAGGGTGAAAGAATACATCACGTCAAATATGATGTGTATGACCATTGTTTTACAATGGACCATAATTTGCAAAGTCATTTTTTTCTTGAACATCACGATCCACTAATACTGGGATGATAACTAACTATTTAAGCTATTAACTAGTCAACTAATGGTTAAAGATATTATTTTTTGATCACTAGTTTAGTCCTAGATTTCAGTAGATATAATAACCTTCTTCAAAGTCAGACCTGCAGTTTACCACTTTACTATATCAAACCACAAATAACTTAAATTGTGAAGCATACCTGGTCCTCAGGATCAACAACATGCACAAAAACAAGTCCTGCTGGGTGCTATATCGACTACTGCTCAATGCAGAGCGAAGGAAATGTGCAAGATATATAGTTGGCATCATATCACTCTAAAGATACATACACCACATAGGTACATTCAGTGAATATGGAACACAGGGACTATGTACATGGTTTTATGGTAGGCAGTAAAGCAAAAGAAAACAATCTTTAAAAAACAAAGAAGAAATGTATATATGATAATAAGAAAGAGCAGATATTCTATGCAATGATGTATTGAATCTTTTCTCTTCACTTGTCTGAAAGGAATGTATGTTTGATAAATTTCAGAATAAAAATAGAAGTTCATATAAACAGTGTCTTGCTCATGCATTTGTCTTGATATCTGAGGCCCAAGATTTATTTTCTTATCCATAATAAAAAAAAAAATTCCATCTGGTCTTTGTTGTTTTCAATTTTTCAATAGGAATATAGATGATAACTAAAATATGAAACTCTGGTTGTTATAATAGTGGATGATTTTTCATCAGCTTGGGAGTCAATCACATCCATTTCTTAGGTCTCAGATCACCTTCCTGCTCCATGATTTTGTCCCTTTTGCACCTTTTTCCTACCCCTGGGAATCCAAGGCCACAGCCAACCTCATTAAACTTAGAACGATCAAGATAAGACTCATTTACTGCAAGCTTGTGCATCAGCTTCCAAGATCAATATTGAACCAAGAAAGGGCGCCTAATCATCTGATGCACATGCAGCTGACAGGGGAGGAAAAAAAGATGAGTTCAATGAACAAACCAGGTTTCGAGGCATCACAACCGCAGCAGTCAGGTTTCTTACTGAGGTGTATGTATGCAATGCAGATAAATTACTGAGAAGTATCAACAATGAACAATTTAAAGTGTTAAAAATTTAATCTGCGCATGTCTTTATTACACTGTGAAAAGAGGGCTATGTGAAAGGACTCCAGTTGTACTCCAAATATGTTAGCTCTGATCAGGAATTATACTGATCATCTATCCGCTATTTCCTGTGAAAAACTATTATATCAACCATCAAAAATCAACAACTGATGTAGTGGTGGTTTCCTCATGGTCACCTCCAAAGAACAACTGCATCAGGTAAGTATAGCCTACTGCTGAATCTCAAACAAGGAACTGCGGCAAATGGGCAGTTGACAACTATGGAAAGACCTGATGGAACCTTAGAGAGTTTAATGACAGGGTGGAATACACCCCAACAGGCCTGGCAGCTACTCTAATCAGCAGGATCCATCTCTATTGCAATGAATCCCTCCAAATGATTATTCCTTGAGTCTATGAAAGTGATGAGAAAGAAGATAGATTTCATGGATTACTGCAGCTACTGATGATGCAACAGGAGTGGTAAGAAAACATTTACAAGCATTTGTGGCTTAGCAAGGGTTGTCAAATAGGGGTCTGCTGAAGACTCCAAGACAGGATAAGATGCTCAAAGGAGATTGGTGATGGGCTTCACTTGGGTTGGACAGAAGTTAGTCCACAGGTCATCAGTGTATCATCTGTACCTGAAGCAGGCGTGGACCTGCCAACAGACCTTCCAGAACTTGGTCTGGAAGGTCTGAAGGTTCAGAGAGAAACCTGGGGAAGATGGGTGACACCATTTGCAGTTATGAACATGATAAATTTGGGCAGAAGATCACAAATAAAATGAAAAGTTGAAGTTGAATTAAGTTGAAGTTGGAGGTTGGCTGCAGAGGATTTGTTGGCAATTCCACTGCAAGTCTCCTGAGGAGAAACACACTGGAATGGCTTAAAAGAAGAGACCCCACCTGGGTTAGTGGGTTTTTGTGGTTTCAATAGCAGGTGGTGTTGTGTGTCTAACAGTTGTCAAGTTATGTTTGCCTGGTTGGCTTCATTTTCAACACTGTCCATTGTAACGGCAGCTGCATATCTGTTTTATTCCGGAATTTATTTACAGAAATTTTCAATTAACTCTCATTGAATGAGACTCAGCTTGCCTTGATATTTTTAGTTCCCTATGAAAATGTAATGAAAATAGATTATGGTATAGTCTATATAATTAAAAAAGGAACACTTGTCAAATACACTTATTTCTTTTGATGTTGTGGCCAAAAAAAAAAAAAAGTAAAGTCTGAGATTTGATTTTTGCACCTATTTTCAAGAATCCAACAACAAAGCTTGATTTTGATATGAAGTTTTTGACTCAAAAAATGCCAAGAGCTGCAGTAACAAGACAAGTTTATCAGCCAAGGGATGTAAGAAACATCCAAAAATATTATGCTGTAACAACCAGCCCGAGCTTTAAAAACTGGCAGAGTTTTAGGAAATCTTACTCCTGGAGTCACTTCATTAATTTTTGTGTTCCTTCTTTCCTTTCATGTTTTTCCCTTACAAACTAATTAATCTCTTGGTGCCATCACAGGTATCCAAGTAAGCCAGTGGGTTATTTGTACATGTGCACTGATGGTAGTAGGAGCCTGAGCACCTGGCTGTGTTTCCATTCTTGTTTTTCTGTTCAGGTTGATTTTTTTCATTGTGAAAAGAAAAATCACATTCAGATGTTTTCATTTTCAGTTTAGCTCTGAGCACTCTCAAGGGAGAGACACAAGAAATTCTCAACAAACACACAATTTTGTTGGATATACATTTATCAGGTCTTCTTTTAAGATTTACCTATGCATTATGTTGACTTAAACAAGCCGTTTGGCACCACAAGGTGAAAGCAACAACACTCCACGTTCATTAGGAAATGAGAGGGAGGCGTCGGTGAAATGGGACCTTGTGATTATTTAGGTTCCCAAGCTGTTAAGAGGATAGCTTTTTAATCACCACTAATGGAGTTCACCTTAACATAAGCACTCAGTGGGAGTTTAGAGAATGAATTTGGCCTGCTCATCCCTTTGCTTCCTTGTTGATACTTCTACCCCTTTATAATACGAGACTTGTTTTCCTTTGCTTTTTTATTGCCAGATATTTGTTCACTTTTTCTCTCTTTGGTCAGTGATGAGGAAAAGTAGCGGCTGTTAGTTTTAATGTGGCTCCAGTTCTCTCACCCTTTTAAAACCAAACATTAACACAATATACCACTCAGCAGGTATTCTGACTCACCCTAGGGCGATGTGGTAGCTGCTGAAGTGGCTATTTACAGTGAAAGTAGATGAGTTAAAGGATGACAGGTGACCTAAACATTTCACAACAATCAAGGACACTCTTCTGTTAAATGACTTTTGCTGTTTTGTTATTATGTAAAGAGAAAGACAAGGTGGTTTTTTTCTTTACTAATCTTTTTTTTTTTCCCTATCTCTCCTTCATCCTCTGCCAATCACCTTATCCTGAGTCTGCCATATTGAAGGGCATCCTGCTGTGGCTGTGTCTTTCCAGCCCTCCCACCATCTCTTCCTTTTCTCGCTCACTCTCATTCGTTGTTTCATCCCATCGCTCCACCATTCTGCCTGCTGGGCCAGACTGTAGGTTGAAGCTGATATAGGATTTTTTGAAAGACTTATGTGCTTTAAAAAGTGCACCGCATTATGAGCAACACATACAGACTCCCTACTGTGCTTCATGTCAAAGCATCATCAGGCAGACTGTACATGATAACACCTGGTGGGAAAGCAGAGAAGACACACTTGTCAAGGTAGTTTTAAAAGCACCAAAATAAATTTAGTTCCTTAAACCAAGCAAGGGAAAAAGTGGGGTAGTGCGTCTGCCACTGAATGTTTGCATTATAAACTTACCCAACTAAAACTTGGGTGATAGAGTTTTGGCAGAGAATGAAAGATGGAAACTCCATTTTGTGAAAGCATGTCAGCTATCAAAGTGAAATAAAAAGAGAATCTGCACTTGCTCTGTTTTATTAAGCAGAGCCAGTCAAGCTAAAAGCTGACAGCAGCATATCAATAGACAAAAAAGGAAATTGGTGGTTAATAAAAGAAAAATCAGCAGAGTGATTGAGTGTAGAAAGATCATAAATGCAGACGGTTCCCTGCAGGACTAAAAAGGGTAACTGAATGGTTTGAGTATCTGTAGCAGTCACCAGATCTCATTCAGCTGAATACCGAGGGGAAATCTTGGCATGACATGATTTCTATCCCCACTGTCAAAACAGCAAATATTCCTGCATTTATGACTTTTGAAGTCATGTGTTTTTATCGGTAATGTAGAATCTGCACTAAAGGACAGTGATGATCTTCTGCAGTTATGCATGCTATAAGTAAAACTGTACAACTGTTATATTCAAGACAACTACAAGTTCAGTATAATAGTGAGTAAAACGGTGTGAAGGTGCACTGAGGTGACTTTCCTTCCAAAGCTTTCCATCTACTCTCTAAAGGTCACACCCAGTGCACTGCCTGTAAATACACAGCATACCTAAGCATTTTCCTTTCATATGCCTCATTGGTGCATCTCCCTTGGCGCTGTGAACGCTGCTGCACATCGCACCACGACATAAAATCTGGCCTAAAGCTAGTGCTTGTGATTTCCCCAGGGTTTATTTGCAGTTTTCTTTAAATCCACCATCATGCCTCTGTTTGCCTTTTCTTTCTTTCTTTCTTTTTTTTTTTTTAATCTCTGTTTACTGTCACTGAACATGTGCCAGTCTGTTTGCTCCTGGAGAGTTGCTACAACTCTGTCAGTCCGTTAACAGATTTCCTCCTTCCAATGTCTGCCTTTTAATCAGCGGGGAGTAAACTGTAGGTGTGTTGTCTTCTTCTGGCCTCACAGCTTCTGCAGCAAATTTATATTTTCATCTGGGGTGTTAAGTGTTTACTATCCTGGCATAGGCTTTAGGCAGAGAGAATTAAGAGAATATGCAGAGCTGGTAGAAACTGTTGTATGCTGTAATTGAGCTATAGTATGTCCATAAAGGCAGCTAGCAGGTGGTGTGGTCTATATCCTTGGGACCTTGATGGGTTTGGCAATGGGGGGGCTTCAGTGTATGGGTCCATTAACTGCAAGGGTGCAGATATGAGGTTGGTATACTGCCACAGGAAAAGGACCTCTTAAACACATTGTGCCAAGTTATTATGATAGAGATGGGTCCTTGTGAAAATTAGATAAAGCCAGTATTTAATTTCTGTGTGCACTGTTATTGTCCAAACTAGATGTTGGCCGGGAGTATAGAGTACAGTGAACACTGGACTAGCCTAGTGCTACACTCGCCGCAATGCATTTTCATATCAAAATGGGATTGTAGAATGAAAATGATTGTTGTTCTGAAAGGCATTTTAGCAGTAATTCAGAAATTATCTGCATCCTGAAAATGCCTTTCATGAGCGGGACTGAAATCAACACTGGACATGGCAATTGTTGCCAATTGCTTGACTAACAATGTCATCTAAATGTTGTCAATAGTATGGTACATAAAATGCAAAATTTGATTGCACAATAGCTAGGCTACTAGCTGACACAACCAGGACGGAAATTCAGTATCTGTGTTGGATTAACTGCTTGTAGTCAAATCTGATGTTATCTTGTTTTCTTACAGAGGCTCAGTGAATCAGGGAAGTGATTATTCAGACAATGTCTGCTTCAGTATCTGTGGTTTCTGTCTGACTGCCAGACTAAAATCTGACCATCAAGTATGCAAACTAAAACAGGATCAAGAGCATTTCTAAAAGTCTAGTGATCCTAAAACAATTGGATCATGTTTTCGCCTCAATATTTTTGTTACTTCTCTTTAGGGGTAGAAGTACTCCCTGCAGGGTTTTGTCCACCATTATAACATTTCGTTAGGCACACAAGCCAGATGAAGGGGAAAATAAGAATTGAGAGATCTGAACCACATTGTTCCAGCCAGTGGGCTGTCCTGCCTCATCTCCTCCTGTCAGTCTGTCTTAACCAATGCTTATATTGTGAAAGGCTGAGTCTGATCCTCCAAACTTCCTTCCTCCCTCCTCCATTCCTCTGATGTGGTGAAAGCCGATTGGAAGATGCCAGCACCCACCTGAGCCCCGCCCACCAGCTCATCATATTTAACCACCTCCAGCTGACTGCCCTGGACAGCTGTAGCCTGTGAATGGCTCAGTTTACCTAGGAAGCCTTCTTGTGTGACCCTTCTGTTTTTGGCTCTTTGTGATCTCTGTTTTTTGTATGTTCCTCAGTTTTCTTTTGTGTTGAAGTTTAGTGTTTATAACACTTTGGCTTTGTTTTGTTAACTGAGTTTTGTCCAAGGGCTCCAATAAATCTTTACCTTACATTTTACATTTTTCCACCTTGGTTTTTCTTACAATCACTCTTCCCCTAGCAGAGCTGGGTCATAAACATACATATTTTAGTCATTTATAATCACAGTATTAGATGCCTTAATTGCTTTTTAATCAATGTTATTTTCTGACACATATATGTGAAGAGTAACTTAAAGAAGAATCTGGTCTTATTGCCTGTAAAATACCTGTATTATAT
>JAPQRP010000007.1:4421311-4434151 GCA_037367295.1 Apogon hyalosoma | reverse complement strand
GTTCCGACTGGCTCTATATGTAAAGTGTCATGAGATAACTTCTGTTATGATTTGGCGCTATATAGATAAAATTTGATTTGATGATTTGATTTGATAAAAGGACAATTGTGCAAATACTGGCACATTTTAAACCAGATCAAGAAATCATGTGTCTCTGTCGACTGCTGTTTGTCAAGTGTTTGGTCTCATGGGACAAACTGGAAAGAACAGGACCAAGTAAATTTTGTTCAATGTCTTTTGGGATATGATTTTGTCAAGACTGGCTCATAGAACCTTGACAAAACAAATGAACGCAGGAGGATGCTGGCGAAGACAAACAATTTATTAATTAAACAGCACATGAATCAAGTTAATAAGAAATAATAATAAAGTAAATCTTATATGTCAGCATTATCAGTAGAGCAGTGTGTGCATGGATGAGTGAAAGTGATGGGTGCAAAACTAAACAAAAGGTGAACAAACAAAAGAGAAGGTGGTGTTGATGCAGCAAGGCTGAGAGAGAGACCTGGCTTCGGCCGCTGGGTTTTAAACACTGTGGCCACACCCACAGCCAGGTAAGGTGGGAGAAACCAAGCCACTTCACTGGTTTCCTGTGAGGAGGAGGAGAAAAACCAGGACTGCAGGCAGGACGGAAAACATGGAGCAAGCTCTGCACTGGGTTTGTCACAACATAGTTATTGTTCTTTGGTTGGTTTTAGTTTTGATTGCTATGGGCTAATAAGCTTATGAAAAAAAAAAAACCTTTCATACATCTGAGCCAGTATGTCCTCAACTCAATCTAAAATACACCCTGTGTAAAGAAAAAAATAAATGTGTATGTTGCGGACCATTTTTACACTTTAGTCAGTACTGCATTTGTAAATATTACAGACAAAAGTGACACCTCAAGACGGGTGTCAAATTACATTATGAAAATGTTTACAGCTACGAACTTTCCTTAAAAATATGAATAACATGAACAACCTGAAATATCTTAAGTGCAATTTCAACATCTCAGTTTATCATTTCCACATGTACATTGCAACTTAAAGATCACTTACAGTGGATCTACAAATACACAAAACATTTAGTATCAGGCAGAATATTGGTAAAATTGCTCTTATTCTTTTAAGACATTTCAGGTTATTCACATTTTTTGTGAAAGGATATTTTGTAAATGTTAATATTTACATGTACATTTCCTTTTTTTAAACACTAAAATAAAGATAAAATTTTGGAGCTGTCATAATTTCTAGATTATTATGTCATATGAATTTTACTGGTCTGATCCACTTAAGATTGAATTGGTCTGAATGTCAACTAAAATGATTTTGACACCCTTGAGTGTTAACCCTTGAAGCGCCAATGTCACAATATTACGACAAGCAACATAACTAAATGAAACAGACAGCGTTTTGAAATCTTGATATCACAATTGAATATTAAAAAAATAATAGAATAAAATTCTGGTGCCTAATTTTTGCATTTTACAAACTCCTCCCAGGGGCTGGATTGGACCATTCGGCAGGCCAGTTTTGGGCCACGGGCTGTATGTTTGAAACCTGTGCCTTAAGATCTAAAATATAAAGACTAACAGAAATGTCTTGTATTGTAGGGCTAGAGTATATGTCTTTGTAGAGGAGGACATAAAAGCTGAGGCTTCATCTCTAGTGATGCATTACCTCTATTACCTCTATCAGAAAGTTAACTTCAAACTCAGTGTGCTTTAACTTTTGTTTTTTACATTTCTTCTTATCTGTCATGTTGCTGTCTTTCTCACCCTCTGATTTTCCCGTTTTCTTCTTCCTTTCTATCGATGCAGCCTTCTGCTCTCACTGATATCAACACGTACAAATACGCTCAGAAGAGGTGCTACTCGATAATGAGTCTTGCATGCCCCTTCCTGCCAGCCTCGCACCACTTCCCCTCAGCATGGTTTTCACCTTTACTCGTACCTGTATTTATCTCATACCCCCTCCTGCCCATCATATTTGGTGATTAACATACAGGTGCCGATGGAGGAAACACTTTCTTAATGCTGTCTTTGCTTTATTTCCTTGTAGTTTATTGGTTTACTTTGTCATAGAGCATGAAATAATCTGATCGGGCACAAAGATGACATACTACGTTTCAAATAAAATGCATGCAACAATACCTAATAATATTTCTTGGAGTTCACACATTGAGAAACCATTGTTAGATGCTAATTGGCCTCTGTGGAATGCTGCCATTTGCACCAGGGTCATCACATTGTACAAAGGTGATAATCATTGCAGCTATATATAGTGCAATGGGTGATATTCACTGACCTATTACCTTTCCATCTCCTGGTTTTCATTTTTCTTTCTTTTTTGATAATCTATTCCTTATTGATTAGTTCATTTAAAGAGCACACCTCATGAGAAATGGTTGTCTTTTATTTTCTACGTGCACATTTAGTTGCTGCTCACTTTTAAAACATAAATATTATTCATGATAGTGCTTTTAATGATAGGGTTATTTTAGATTGGTCTTTTCATGCCTCCTTGTTAAATACAGCTGTGAAGTGGCACTTTGTTTTCGGTTTTTCTGTCTGCACCATTGTCACCAAGTTCATCAAGATTTATATTCAGAGCAAACATGTGAAAACTCCTGAGATTTGAAAAAAAAAAGTTGCAAAATAGGTTTCACATTGCCACTTGCACTGGGAAAAGTTAGTGTTTTTATAAATACAACGCACATCAATGAAATGGAAACAGGTTTAGTGATTAAGAGATGACTAAATTATATGAGTCATCAGGTGTGGACTAATGAGGACACTTGAAATAAAAAGACAAAAATAGACAAGAAATGACAATGAAATGCCACTGTGCACAAATACTTTGACAAAGACAAAGTCTGAGACTCAATTGGGAGAGTCTGAAACAACAACAACAACAACAACACTTGGTGAGCAGGAAGCAACAGATGTCTGCTTGTGGAGACAAAGGCTGAAAATCAGTACTGGATGCCCATGATGCCCTCAGGCAGCCCTGCATTAAAACCAGGCATTATTCTGTAATGGAAATCTCTGTGTGGGCTCAGGAACGACTCCAGGAGTCATCGTCTGTGTGTACAGTTCACTGTGTCATCCACAAATGCAGATTAAAGATCTATCATGGAAGGATGAAACCATACGTGAACCTGATCCGGAAAAGCCACCATCTGCTCTGGGCCAAAGCTGAGCTGAAATGGACTGAAGCAAAATGGATAACTGGCTTTGACCAGATGACTCAAAAGAGAGAACAGGAAATATAAAAGAGAATCTTCTGTTTATATTACTTGTTTTGTACATATATATGTTTAAATTTGTTTGCATAGTTGTACATGATGTTGATATTGATGTGATATAGGGGATTTACTGTGAAACTTTAACTTGAAAATGACTGGTTACGACTATTTGCAGCTCAGTGGTATGTTACATTTAACTGGCAAAGTCTAAGCACATCTAAGGACAGGATTTAATAGATGTTATATTTTGTTTCAGTCTTAAACTTAGACTTACTGTTCAAATGGGTAGTTAAAATTCAGATCTATTGCTCATATATATATTACCCACTTCTTACCACAATGAACTAACTCTTAGCATCAGCATAGTAGTCATAGATAGGAAATGTACATTTTTTTCCCTGAAATTTCATAGATTTGGATTAAAATAGAGGTTTTCTGTTTAAAAATAAACCTTTTTTTGTTGTAGTGAACAGTTTGTCTCCCACATTTTATGCCCAATATTTGCATTTCAATACCCCACACTTAGTGTTTCAGAAAATATTACAAGACAGCAGGTAATCTAATCAGAGTGAAACCACACTGGAGTAATTATTCATACAACCATAAACCTTAAGGTAGTGTGCTGCAAAAGGATAAAATCATTTCATATTTTGTCACAAAAGAAATGTACTAGCCAGTAAATGTCAGTAAACTTCAGTGGGTGTATGAAATGTTCTGCAGTGTGTTCTGCAGAACACACAAATGGACACTGGTAATGGGCAGAACAAAGTTGCCGTTCACCACCCACATATTTCACTTCAGATAGTATTATTTTCAGTCATATATTATACAAATCTTGATATCACTCCTTTAATGGCCTTTGACGTTGTCGGCTGTGTTGACACGTACTAGTTTATCGGTCTCCACTGTGGAAAAGTTAATCTGACAGGCCTTCCTTCATGAGTAGATACCAAGTGATTCCTCTCTTACAGAAGCATCTTTATTGCACATAGGCTTATAAAAAGGCGTGAGAGGATGTGCTCCCTCCTGGAGGTGGTTGAAGATGAATACTTTTAGACAGATGTCAGAGTGGTGATTCAAGGGGTGACGAGTATAAAAGACACAGCACTGCAGTTACAAAGCAGCAGCCAAGGACAGTTTTGCAGAAGAAACGATGGCTTACAAGTATTGGCTAGTTAAACAATATGCATGAAATGAACTTTATGACTCACTGTCCAAGAGGAAAGGATGAAAAATGATGAAAAAGACAAATGAAAAACCACCAACCAGCCATAATTTTTTATTTGCCAGAGTAATACATTGCTTTTTAATGTCACAGGGATTATGTTGAATTCAAATATAAAGAAAACGTCAGTGCAGCCATGGTGTCTGACTGCAGCTGAATAATGCAGATGCTAAAGTAACTGTTACTTGAATTGTTGCTGGCTTGTGTTATGTGGGTCGCTGGTGGTAGCTGTGAACACTATATATATATCAGTTTATTTAGATCAAGTTTATTGGCAGTTATCAGCTGTCGGTAAAATTTTTATTTTAACCCATAAGGACCAAGTGTTACTTTTGTGCCAGTTTCCGAATAATTTTTTCTCTTTATTTAACCTTTCTTAAGTGAATTTTCAGTTTTTATTGTAATATTATCATCTGTATTTAGGATTTTTTCAGTCAAAATCAGTAATTTTCCTATATGTAATTAACTGATCATGTAGATATTCATAATAACTCAGATTAAAGTTGAGGGTCATTATATTATAAAGAAAGAAAACTTAAAAAAAGTGACTTTTTCAGTAAAATATATCATTAACTGAACATAAACCGAGTGTCTCCATCTACTATCATTTATCAGACTCAATGGGTTTTACTGGTGAATCAATGTTGTAGAAGATGACAGTGTTTCCATCTTAACTACGGAGCCTCTGAACATCCAAATGGGTCATATCTGATGACCATGAAAAGATGACAAACTGTATTTTACATGAATTATTCACATATACTGTTTGAATTAATGGATCAGCAGGTATTAATCATTTAAGATCAGTGGATGGTTGTAGTCAGCAGCAGATGTTTGGGTCTTTATGGGTTAACTTGTATTGGTCCAGAATTTTAAGAAAAGTGCATTCCTATTTATAACTGTTTAGTTGTAGCCAACAGCTCTTCTTATCTTATTCAATATGTAGAATATTGATGTAGAAAGGCTAAATATAGATGCTGATATTATGTATTTTACTGGTCGCACAACATTATTTAATTGCAGTTGTCATTTGCTTTATTTTTCCTCCTGTTTTTGCCTCATGAGGTGGTTTCAGAGACAAAGTTAGTCAGTCAGTTTTCCCTTAACCTTTGTGTCGGAAAAAAACTGTTTTAACATCGAACAGTGAGAAAATGTGAAGCTCATGAAAAATGGGTCCATTATTTGATTTGGTGTGTGTCGAGACTGTTGCCTTAGTTTTTATTCCATAACTATTTGTCCAAACATTTACACACCAGTGCCCACATTTACCCACATTTGGTGCTTGGCGGATGTTCATATTTCATATTGTGTGAGACATTTTAGGCATCACTGGGCAAAAATTTCATTATGTCCTTGGTCTGAGGGGACACTGGACTTCTACATGTTCTCTGGACTTGAACTGCAGGTAATATTTTTTAGTTGCTCAAAGGTGTTTTCAGAGGTGGGGGGGTTTCAAAGTTAAAATTCCATCTGATGATACTGACTCTTCTGCTCTTTGGTTTGACTTTACTACAATGGTATGAAATTATTCCAGAACATGTATCTATAAGCAATCTGGATTTGGTCAAAAGGA
Organism: Apogon hyalosoma; assembly: GCA_037367295.1. NCBI lineage: Eukaryota > Metazoa > Chordata > Actinopteri > Kurtiformes > Apogonidae > Apogon > Apogon hyalosoma. Next base: position 4,428,125 of record JAPQRP010000007.1, on the reverse strand, counting down.
GCTGCAGAAGGAAGGTGTATATTTCCAAATTATGTCTTTTTCCTAGTGCTGTCAAACAATTAAAATGTTTAATCAGATTAATCACAGGGTTGCTGTGGATTAATTTTGATGAATCACGATTAAATATCCATTTTTAATCTATATTAATTGCGTTTCATTTTGCAAAAGACTCAAGAAAGACAGGAATACATATGCACTTAATATGTTTATTAACACGTTCAACAGTTTTAACAAAACAACTTGAAACAACTGTTCCGTCTTGGGTTTTTTCCCCTCATATTTCCATCCAGAGGGCTCACGTGCTGTTCTGTCTTCCATCTTCATCGGTTGATTCTGCTGCCTGTCATTACTGAATCAACTGCCTATTTGTGAAGGTAACTCTATTTGGATAATGTGCAAAAATGTGAAATGCATTGCCAGAGACATTCAGAGTCATTCTGTGCTGCAGATGGGTTAATTATGTTACGTTTTTTAATCAGATTAATCATGATAATGGATTAATCCACATTAACGCGTTCATTTTGACAGCCCTACTTTTTACTCCTGCTTTCGTCCTCCCTGAGTGATAAACACAAATGCAAATTTAATTTGGAAGGATCTGTGTCGTAAGAGTATTAAAACAACCCCAAAACTGTACTCTGCTTTGAATTTTATCTGGAACTTAACACTGTGCAAATTTATCTTGAGACATGCACAGATAGCGCCAGCGTCCTCTCTGACCGGCACTGGAATCAAACCCTCTTATTGTGAGGTGACAGTGGTAACCATAGCACAACCATACACAGTGTTGTAAACATGATTTCTTTAATATTACATATGTATTACAATGAGATTTAAATGTCTAAAACCTGATCTCATTCTAAAAATGAACAGCCAATTTTTGCTGAGCTCACTGGGAAATTAAAAACACATTTCCTGTTAATGATCACATTTTTTCTTGAATTAAATAAAATTAAAATATCAGATAATTAACTTGAAAATACCAAAAAACTTGTCACAGTTCTTTCGAGTAAGTCAAGAACTGAACTGCTACATCAAAATGAAATAAGAAGCAGAGCATTTCTGTATAGATGCTCATTATCAGAGCTTACTTTGAATATGATGTGTTTCTTTTTTCTTATCGCAGAGCTTTCAAAAGGATTTATTGTTAATCCAGTGGGTAGGAGATGTGGATGACATGGATACTACATGATTATTTATACCACCAGTGTAGGGATTTGTCATGTGATATGCTTTTTGTGAATCTAACCATGAAAAAGTAAAAATGATCATAGAGCCCTTCTCAGTTCCTCTCGATAGTCAAATCTTTCATCTTTTATGGGATGTTCTGATTTTATAACAAGCTTCAATCCGACAGCGTAGACCTGTCTATGTAATCTTCAGACACACTCGGATACACACACTTGCACATCTTTCTACCTGAGCCTGTCATAGCCGTATGGACACACACTTTACTGTACACGCACTCATCACAGCGTCCTAACTGAGCCGGTCCTGCCGGTATCCTCTATCTGTTGATAACAGTTGTGTGCTGAGCAAGCAGACCATGTAGCCTGCAGTCCACAGAGGAAAAATGTTTAGTCCACTGACCTCCAGTACATCACTGAGTGTCCAGTATCTGACTGAGCACAGACAGGAAGTGCTGTCTGAGAAGGTGTGAGTGAGTGGGTGTAGATATCTGTATGCCACTGTGAGGGGAATGCTGAGTAGGAAATACTGAGATTAATCCAGTCCAGGAAGAAAACTACGACTGTATATTATGTGTGTCAGCGTGTTTTTAGGTTAGGTGTTTGTATTGGTAATGTGGAAAACACGGTAATCGTTTAGCTACCAAGGTCCTCTGAGGTGAGGGAAGGTTTTTCGTAGTCTTAAAATTGGACGCCATTTACAATCTGTATCTGAACACATTATAGGGTTAATAAACTATACAATCTGGCCTTTTATGGCTAGTATTTTTAATGTGTTCTTGTCATCCTCAGTGAATCTCTGACATCCAGAGTAAAATCCACAAATGAGGCATTTAAAATGGTAGCAAAAAATTTACATGTTATTGGTAAGACAATCTTATTATCACAAAAGGGCATTCTAACAAAAAGAAAAACAAAACTGAAAAAAAAAAAAAAAACCTGTGAGAAAATTATATGGTTTTCTTTTAAGTTCTACACCAAAACTACAGTACAGTTGTGTGTCTGGGAACCCAACAAACAAAACAACAAAAATCCAACAACATTTTATTGAAAAATGGAAGTGCTGAAAGTCCAGCTCAGCAGACAGTGAGCTGTCCATCCAAACCAGACATGGCAGAATTCAAACAGAGCAAAATACATTTTTTCTGCATCCATCAAGGAAAAGCGCAGCTTTTATGTCTGTTTTGTTCAATGTAAATGGGACAAAAAATAGCATAAAATTCATCTAAAGCAAAGCAAATGTGATCATGTTTCTGTGCTAGGATGTGCATGGATGTAAATTATGGAACTTTCATACCATCAGTGAAAAATGTGTTCTTTCAATGTAAATAAACCTTTTTGCACAAACTGACCAGCTGAACTGCTTTTAGGCTGAGGATATTATCTGCAGAAAGTTGCTCTTAACTCACTCCCCCTCACTATCAGTTTCTCTTCAAATGTTTGACTTTGGTGGACTTAAATGATATTGAATGGAGATTTTGCCTCCTGAGCTCATCCTGGATTTTCAGCTACTTCAGTGACACATGAACAAAAAGCCATATATACGAAGAACAGCAAATGCAAATCTGGGACTAATACTTATATGGGTGTGTTTGTCCTTCAAACTGAACAGAAGAGCACTATACATTAATTATATATATAGTGCCTAGACCAGGGGTGTTGAACATAGGGCTTGTGGGCCAAAACCGGCCAATCAGGGTCCAATCAGACCCGTGGAATGAATTTGTGAAATGCAAAAATTACACTGATGACATTAACAAGGTATCAAAATCATTTTAGTTCATATTCCACACACAGACCACTTCAAGTTATTACCCTGCCCCCCGAAGGGGAGGTGAGGGTATTGTTTTTTTGTTTGTTTGTTTGTCAGCAACTTCACACAAAAACTACTGGACCAATTTCCATGAAATTTTCAGGAAAGGTGCAAGGTACACAATAGATCCCATTAAATTTTGGTGAATGTCGATCAAAGGTAAAGGTCACCAAAAATGTGTTTTTGCAATGCAATGATAAGCGATAGGGCAAATCAGGAATTTCCTTTTCATCCATCCATCCGTCCATCCATCCATCCATCCATCCTCTGAACCCGCTTTATCCTCACTAGGGTCACGGGGGTTCGCTTAACCTATCAGTGCATGTCTTTGGATGGTGGGAGGAAGCCGGAGTATTAGGAGAGAACCCACGCAGACATGGGGAGAACATGCAAACTCCACACAGAAAGGTCCCACCCCAATCGACTGGTGTTGGAATCAAACCCAGGACCTTCTTGCTGTGAGGTACAAGTGCTATCCACTGCACCGCTGTGTCGCCCCCAATTTATTTCTGCATACTCAGTTTTGCATATAGCTTCTTTTTGTTCTCACTGTTGATGTGCATTGACATCAGAACCTTGAAGGCCAAATTTGAAGACTCTAGGTCAAAGGTCAAGGTCACAATAAAGGTCAAAATCTAATTTTGGATCTAACTTTGGAACTATTCATCTTACAGACTTCCAGTGAGCACCAAAATGCTCATCTTTCAATTCTGCATCTGGTGTGCATAGATTTTGACCTATTGTTGACCGAAGAGGTCAGGGATCACTCGGTCAATACCTAAAAAAATAAAATGGACTATAATGGAAAAACAAGTGGATAGAGACTTAGTTACTATTATTGACAGATAGGAAACCTGGTATGGGCTTCAAAATGGCATCATGACATTTGACCTTGAGTGACCTTGAAAGGTCAAACCCATAGTCTCACGTTTTAAGAGGGAGATGTCCGTTAAGAGCTAAAACATTTGTGAGGAGTGGGGTTTGTTGTGCCTGGCACCACTTGTTTTTTTTTTTTTTTGGGTTGTCTGTTTGTTTGTCAGCAACTTTACACAAAAACTACTGGACCAATGTCCATGAAATTTTCAGGAAAGGTGCAAGGTGGTCCAGAATAGATCCCATCAAATTTTAGTGAATGTAGGTCAAAGGTCAATGTCACCAAAAATGTGTTTTCGCAATGATAAGAAATTGGGTAAATCAGGTAAAACGTTTGCGAGGGGCGGGGTTTGTTGTGCCTAGCACCACTTATTCAATACTGTAATAGCCTATAAATAATAACAAAAAAGGAAAATTATATGAAAAGGTTTACATTTACAAACCAGCCTTTCACAAAAAATATGAATAATCAAAACAAATATGAACAACCTGACATGTTGTAAGAGAAATAAGTGCAATTTTAACTATATCCTGTCTGTTACTAAATGTTTTGTGCCTTTGTAGATCCACTGTGATCTGTAATGTACATTTAAATGCATAATTCTATTAAAAATTGCACTTAATTTTCTTAAGAAATTTCTTGGTTGTTTGTGTTCACATTTTTTCAAGAATAGTTTGTAGATGTAAACATTTTCATTATGTAACTTCACCTTTTTTTACTCTAAAATATAGAGAACTTATTTTAGTTCAAGGGCCACATAAAATCTAATATGATCTCAAATGGTTTCAGACCAGTAAAATAATAACAATAACCTATAAATAATGACAACTCCAAAAAGTTCGACAACCCGTAGGCTGCCCATGTTTGTTAATGCCAAAGCACTTGCATACTGCATACAATACTAACCTGTTATTGCATAATTAAGCATTTTAAGTTTTTTGTCGCCCGTATTTGAAAATTTCCAGTTCCAGTTTTGAAAGTTTAAATATCAGCTATACCCCCCTAAATATAATCTGTGGGAAACACCACTCTCAAATATACTGTTAGCATTAGTATAATTTGTATGATAAGTGGAAAAAAGTCCAAAAAAGTATCTTGACTTTGCTGTTATTGCATCATCTTCACTGAGAGTGTCTAAAACATCTTCATGGAAAAGTTGTATTAAGTTAAAGAGTGCATTGGGGGAAAGTTGAGGCAGATCGGGTAAAATTTCAGTGCTGTGTTTTAAAATTCATGTCAAAGTTTAAATTAATGATCAATAACTGATTTGCTTTAGGATAGATTTGTGCTTTAAACATGAGTAAATCCAAAGGGGCCATGAGGCAATATGCTGCAACTGCTGCAGAATACATGTGTGACTTCAGTATAAGTGTAGAAAACCTCTGTGTTCCCTATTCAGTCAACCTTACACATCAAGTGGACAAACCTTTATATCACTGATTTGGCCAAAGCCCCAAACTTTCACTAAAATTACTACTGTTTTATACTTTTTGGCTTGTTCCAGTAGTCAGTTTGATGTTTTTCATCAATATGTACATTTAAATCATCACCACACAAACGTAAATACGAGATAAGAGTTAGAAAGTCGATGTATGTGAAATGTAATGTCAAAATCTTTTTTTAAGGCAAATAGGAAACATATTTTCTTTTTAACTTGACAGAAAATTGATCAAGATTTGTGCTTTCAGATCATATAAAATCACTGCCTACAACGATGATTCCTTCCTCTGCAGGGGACGCTGAAGCTTTTGATCAATACTAATCACTGAGCAAATAACCACAGGATGGAACAGGTGGGGTCTGTATGAGAGATGACTACTTCATTTTCCACGTACTTTTGGGAGGGCATTTGAGGTAATATGTTATTTACTTAAAGGCTTTTTAATCTCATAAGTTCAGTGAGAACAATTCAGGTTTGAGTCAAATTTGGTAATATCCAAGAATTGGTGCTTTATTGAGTTGTGAAGTCATTACTGCGTGAGTAACACTGTTGTGATCCTGGCTCAGGGGGGAGCAACATCAATAAAATAAAATTAGAAAACAAATGCATTGTGACTGTGTTTTTGAAAAAAAAAAAAAAATCCTGTCTTTTTTTCCTGTCTCTCTGCTTCATGGTTTCATCTGCTGTTGAACATGAGGCTGAGTCAGTCTTCACAAATGTTGTGGAGGCAGGAATACAACTCAAACGCTGCGGGACATGAGTAGAAGATTACCCAATACATCATAAACCCCATCATAGTGTTGACCCATTAAATAGGCTACTATTAGGTTTTCTAGTCTCTGTGTTTGCAGGGGGTATACCATCTGTGCTTGATCCATCATTTTTATCTATTCCGTCCGCCGACTTGGAAAGTGTTCTCAGAACCAGTTAGGTTAAATCAAACTTGACCCAAAACAGTGGGAGATGCAAGACAAAAACTCTGCATAGTGTACTTTCTGTCTGATGTCAAAAAAAAAAAAAAAGACATTGAAATGCTGGGGAAACAAAACTCTAGAATCAGTCAAGGATGAGTTTTACAGCAGACTGTGGACATTTTCTGGATGTTCAGGTCCAGCTCACAGCCAGTGTGCTCTATAATTATGTGCGGTAGAACAGCGGCAGCCGTACTGCTGTCATTTGTGTGTGCATCATATGTCATTTGTTTTTGTGTGTTGCACTGCTTAGACCATATGCTACCTGCCATCTACTGTAGTAGCAGCTACAGCTGGATAAACTTCTGCAGCTCATTTGCCTGTGTATACATGGTGTATACATGTGTATGCATTGTATGTGACTGCCTCAATACATAGCCAAAAAAAAAAAGCTTCCAGCTGGATTTTTGATGGAAAGTCTTTTTCCTTTACAGTTCAATGATTCTTATTCTTATGCTTATTACTACTACACTATTTATACTAACATTAATAAAAAATGATGATGAAGGTAAAATGAATTTCAAATAA
>JAPQRP010000007.1:4372549-4400222 GCA_037367295.1 Apogon hyalosoma | reverse complement strand
AAACTTCTGTGCTAACCCTGTTACATAGATTTTTGACAATAAAGTACACTTGACTTGACTTGACTTGACTTGACTTGGAACCCTATGGCACCCCCTTGTGGACAGTACCATATTCCGAACACAGTCCATCATATTTAATACATCAAGTCCTGTTACTGAGATCATTTGTGAACCATGCAACAGCATGCCCTGACAATCCTAAACACATAAGTCTACTTTTTAAAACTGCATGATCGACTGTCAAATGCTTTTGACAGATCAATAAAAAGTAAAACGCAATATTGTTTTTGATCAAGTGCAACAGTAATGTCATTTACCACTTCCACAGCTGCTGTGATGGTACTGTGCTTCTTTCTGAAGCCCGACTGACATTTTGAGAGGATGTCATCTGAGTGCATCAACTGATCACACACTAGAAACTCAACAGTTTTGGACAAGATACACAAATCTGATATTGGTCTATAATTAGTTAAGACTGCAGGGTCCCCTCCTTTTAATAAAGGGAGAACAAAAGCTGATTTTCCGGTTGATGGAACTTCTTTGTTTTCAATTGAAAGATTATAAAGAATTGTGAGACGCTTTGCCACAAAATCAGCTGACATTTTCAAAAAGTAAGGCTCTCATATCTGGCCCAGGGGGTTTTCTGTGATCTAAAGTTTTGAGGGCTTGATGAACATCCTGGACAGTAAAAGGTATGAAGTTAAAATGGTCTCCTTCAAATCTCGGGGGATTTGAACAACAATTCACAGAGACCATTCTTGATGATTCAAATAAAGAACTAGATGATATAAAATGTTTGTTAAAGCAATTTAAGACCGCAGTTCTATCATAAACTGGGGTAGAATCTTCTAAAACAAATGTAGGGAGAGTCTGAAAGCTTTTATTTTCAGTCAGAGGTTTAATCACTTTCCAGAATTTCTGAGGATTATTAACGTTCTCATTGGTGACAGATAAATAATATTCTGATTTGGCCTTTTTAAATAAAGAAGCGGATTTGTTTCTTAAGTGTCGGAAAACTGACCAATCAGTGGGAGAGTCAGTTTTTCTTGCCTTGGCCAATGCCACATTTCGCTTGTGGATGATATCTGCTAACTGGAGAAAACCAAGGGTTTTCATGCCCCTTCACTCTGTATTTCCTTAAGGGAGCATGTTCACAGTTTGCATAAAATTTTCCCTAAAGAATGTCCACACTAGCTCTACGTCAGTCAATAGATCAATGTTACTTCAATCAACCAGGTCAATATACTGTATATTTGAGGGACTTTTTGAGTTCCCTTTACAGGGTAACATAGTTGACAGGTATAGTTGACATTTTTTGCTGTTTTCAGGCCTAAAATCAACATAACCATAACACCACATGACATTGTTACAGACAGATTCTTCTAAATTTCATATATACAGTTGAGTAAAATTGAAATTGAAAGTTGGTTATAAAGATATTGTAGTAACACTGTTGACATAGGAATGCGATAAATACACACTTGACTCACACACTACTTCATATTAAATAACTAAGAAAGAGGAGAAAGAACATTTCTTGGAGTCTTGCCTGTGTTTTCTTCAGGAGAAAGTGACATCATGTGGAGCAGGTCATGTGATTTGGAATTAACACACTTCCTTGAGAGGTATTTTTGGAATGGGTAACTGAGTTGAAAGTGATTTCTCAGACATAGATACAATTTGTTATTTTCCGTATAAAATGTTATATATTGCCAAAAAAGAAATATCTGTCATAATTATCTCAACTTAATTAAAAGAACACAAAAACATTTTTGAATGAGCTCATTTTATCATTGTTTAGCTAATTAGAAGATGGTTGTTATTACATTTGGATGGTTATTTAGCTTACATTTTAGTATATCTAGTCATTTATTAATTAATATTAATGATTTATTAATAAGTCATTGTTTCCATAATTATACAATTATGGGATTTTTAAACACATGATCATAATGAACATAAACAGTTTTTTTTTTTTACTTTCAATAAAATGTATGCAAGGTGTATCCCATGGACTTCAAAAGTCCTTCAATGCATGGTTTACATTTGGGGATCTTAGTGTTTCTACAAGCAGCAGTAGCACAGTGATCACTTGTTGCAGAAGACACCCATAGATGAGAATTTATGAGGAACATTTGTTAAAATTAAATCAATCAAAGAAAACTTATCAGGACTTTTAAGATTTGGCCTAGAAGGAAGGTTGACCAACTGAGTGAGATTAATGGAGTCACAAAAAGATTTAAATTCATCAGAAACTGTATTTAGCCAGTCCCAGTTCAAATCTCCAGCCATAAACTGTAATTTAATCTGGACAACAGCTGCTTTTAAGGACTGTAATGCCTCCTTTTAGGCCGATGGGGGCCTGTAACACCCAACAACAGTTATTTAGAGGCAATTTGCAATTTCCACATTCAAACCCAACAATTCCATTTGTTTACAGATAGATTCAGAAAGAACAGCTGAATCATCAAATCTTGGTTTAAATAAATAGCTATACCTACATCTTTCTTGGGCCGGTCAGCATGATAAACATTGTATCCAACTATGCTAATGTCTTTATTTGTAATAGATTTAATCAACCAAGTTTCAGAAATTATCACAATATCCGCATCTGTTGATTTGACCCAAATACTGACTGTGTCCATCTTGGATAACAAACTGCGCACGCTGAGATGAATAAATTTGAGACCTGACACTGATTTAAAATCAGAGGGAGTTTGGGTACATTTCAGCTCAGGGCCAGGGTTTGGTTGCACATTGCCAGACAAAAGTAAGAGTAAGACAATTAACAAGCTCTGTTTCACGTTACATTTTGAACCTGTCCTTTGAAATGTGGTGAAGCACAGTCTTTCACTGAGGGACAAAGTAAGATTATATAAAGCAAGAACCTTTGAAGTTTAGGTAGTTCTTTGGGCAGGGCAGATAAGTTTATGTCCTGAGCCAACTGAGTAGGTGATTGCTGAGGATGCAGAGTAGCAAAAGATACAGAGCCTCTGTTGCATATGGCCCACATCCTGAACTGATTGTTAGACGTGCTTCCCTAGGAACTATCACTTGTTCCCAGGTTCCAAACAGCCAATAGACATACTGAAGTTGAGAGAAATGCCATCATTCACAGCTTTCAGCACACAACGGCAATAACAGAGAAGGATATTAATAAACAGTACAGACCTCCAAGTGGCAAAAGAGAGCTCCAGCAGGAAGCCCAAACTTAAGCCAGATCGCCCTCGTTCAGGGTGTACCCCGCCTTCGCCCATAGGTAACCCCCATGACCCAAGTGAGGATGTAAGTGGGTTCATAAGATGAATGAACGTAAGCAAACACAATTTGAAAAAAACCCAATAAACATTGTTGTCATTGGGGTTAGAGCATGTGGGTTAAAGGAGAAGTGAGGCGATGGCATCACTGTTTCAGAAGGTTAAAGGTTAACTCACTTCATCATCCCCTTAAGTAAATGTAACCCTGCATTTCACCCATCCCTGTTTCATTTTGGGATTTGTTCACTCTGGGATACTTATACACTCGTTGCTCTGTGTGGTTGGCCCCTCAGTATATAAACATCTCTATTCTTAATATCTGTCTTCTCTATTCAAAGTTATGTTTTGACTTTTTTTTAATAATGATGCTGAAAACATGCAATACTGACTGTGAGGTTTTTTGAGACACGTGTCCCATTAAAACCTGTGGATGTTGCTTTTCCATCTGATGCTGGATGTGCAGTCCATATTTTAAAACGCTGCTAAATCTTCTTTTATGACTTAGTGGGAGCTCATTGTCTTGGCTTCTTGACTTCACCGAATCACTGCCTGGTATTTATTCTCCTGCTGCTCTGCTTCTTGCTGTTGGATGTCAACACTGAATTCTTTCATGGTCAGAGAATAAACTCACCAGAGCTCGATATGGAACAATGACATTTAACTCATAAAGACCCAGAGCTACTGTTATGGCAGTTTCCAAATTATTTTTTCTTTCTATGTAAATTTTCTTAAGTGATTTATTACCATTTATTATAATATTATCCTCTGTAGTTTGCATTTTTCACTGTCAATCATATATTTTCCCATATTAAATTTCATATACACTGGCACCTTGTCTTACGAGTTTAATTCATTCGATGATCAAGCTCACAACTCAATTTGCTCGTATATCAAATCAATTTTCCCCAATGAAATTAATTGAAATGCCATTAATCCGTTCCAGCCACATAAGTTGAAATATATTGAAATAATGTCTAGTATATCCAAAACTTATTTCTAACCTATGTGTAACTTAAATCAAACTTATCCCCAACACATATTGATGTTTGTAGACATATTTGATGTGTTCTGGATGACTTCTTTTCACCTCTTCCAGACAGGTTTCAGCATTTCCCCTCTGGACAGCGACCAGAGGGGAGATGCTAGATGTGGTAGTTTTCATGCTGTTGTGTATTCGTGCATGCTGCACCGCATTTGTCCAGTCACCGCCAAAGCATTCCGGCCATAGCAATGTGATTGTAAGGCAGTTGTGTCCCAAAATTACTAATATCTCCCAAAATATTGGTGCTATCAACTTTGCAGATTTTGCTATTCTTTTCCTCAACCAAAAATACATAAGTATGCCGAACTGCAGCAGTCAGCTCTTGCTGGATTTTGTGTGACTCCCCAGACACACACGCACATACACTTGGCTTTTATAATATTGATGTTCATGAAAACTCAGAGTTAATTCAAAGGTTATTATATCAAAACAGAGAAAGCTGAAGAAAAATGTACTTTTTCAGTAGAGATATCAATAACTGCATGTAAAAATAGGCATCTCCAACCACTGTTATTTATCAAACTCCATGGGTTTTAGTGGTGAATCAATATTGTAGAAGATATTTCCACGTTTACTACAGAGCCTCTGAATGTCCAAATGGGTCGTATCCAGTGACAATGAAAAGAAGACAAACTGCATTTTACACCAATTATTTACATGTATTGATAAGACAATGTGATATCATGACTCGCATAAATACACACGCCACTTTTAACTGGTGTGATCTGTACGCATTATAAGCTTTCTGCATGTGTGTTCACGGCGTTATTACCCCCCTGTTCAGCCTGAATCAGTGCATCAAATACCATGCACTGAGGGTCAGGGCTAGGGATTAGGGATATGTGAACTGGAGATCTTGGCGGAAATTTACACGCAATCAAATGGCACTGAATCCCATGCGAAAGATCAAAAATGTGTAGGTATAGCACGCCAAATGCCATAAGAAGTGGCGTGACATACACCATTTATTGAGATCAGTCTGTGATAAGATTAGTGGATCAACACATATTAGATCAGTAGGTGCCTTTGGTCACCGGTGGAGGTTTGGGTCTTTATGGGTTAAATAGTTACATGTGTTTTTGTTAATATTTAAAGAAGAGAATAACTGAATTGGAAATAACATCACATTGCTGATAGGATTAAAACAGACTGCATAAACGAGAGGCAGATAAATGCTCTGTCGTGTTGCTCGGTGCATGGTTAGATCCCCCTCTTGCCCATTTTCCTGTCCTACTTTGACCCGAGCCTCCCGACCCATGTGGTGTATCAGGCTCCTGTATCTGATCTCCTTCCCCTCGCTGGGGTTTCTTTGTCAGTAGCTGTTCTTTCCCACATTTTATTGAACTAAACTCCAGGCAAGTGAGGAGGATTTCACAGATAAGCTATCAGGTCCTGGCATCACACAGAGAAACCATCAAGCCTTGAAATATGTGTCTGGCTGTGAGGCAGGGTGGTAGTGGCGCATGAGGAGCAGGACTCGCACACAAACAGGGAGTATATGCGCACACATACACGCACACACACACACGCATACACACGCACACACACGAATGATCTGGACCTAGAAAATGACACTATATCAAAACAGTAATGCACAAACACACACTTCTTTGTTGTTTTATCTGTTTCTTTTTTAATGTTGTAAACGTGCCCACATTCTGTTCTAAGACGGGCCAAAAAGTAATGTGTATGGAGGTAACTGATCAGGAGGTAAATGTCAAGTGTGGGAGATTCAGGGGGATTGGATCATGATCATGTTTTCAATAGGATGTAGCCATTCAAAAATTAAGTAATGAGGCTTTTACACTGCACAAAGTTTCACTAGACCGTCTTCAGTGCTTATGTAATAAATGTCAAAACATTTATTTCTATCCAGGTTTGCATTCATTTTTCACTAAGCTCTCTCTCGGATTGATGTATTGATGGTGGGAAAGTCCCACCACTCCATCACATCCCAAACATTTTCAATGTGGTTCATGTCCATGTGTGAAAATTATGTCTCATGCACCTGAAACACTCCTTCACCATCAGATCCTGACATTGTCATCCTGAAGTATCTTTGTGTCATCAGAGGAGAAAAAATCTATTGATTTCTTTGTTGGTTTTCAAAGCACTTTCAAGATGCCACAGTCGACCACAAGACAAGTGACCATGAGTGGACCATGGGACCCACACTGGTCTATAAGAAGAGAAGACACAAAAGATGTTTTTTGTTACAGTGATTGAATGAGTCTTATGTGTTCATGTTTTAGTTAATCAGTCATTGTTGTGGTTATTTGTCACAACAGCCACAAGATAAAAGATTATATTTTCTTCTTTGAAACTGACAATTATTTATTCAAGACACAAAATACAGCACAGCACCAGATGCATTTCCATAAAATATATAACATACATTCACAAATTTACCGCTGACAATCTTATGGAAGGCTTATTAAATTCCACAACCAACCGACCGACCGACCGACCGACCAACCAACCAACCAACCAACCAATTAATTTTATCTATATAGCACCACATCATAATAAAAGTTATCTCATGACACTTTACATTTACATCTGGTTTTCTTTTGCTTGAGGTTGTTTTCATATTTTTTCTGTTAAACATAAATGCTTGTAGAAAATATGGAAACAGCATGTGGTAATAACTGCTGATGTAGGAAACTTTTGACTCTACAACAGATTATATGAGCTGTTACAGAAGCTGAATTATTCCTTTGTCTCATGTCTGCAAACACTTCATAGTCATTTTACGTGAAAAAAAAAAACAACAACAAAAAAAACCTGAATACTCTACTTCTTCTTCTATGTTACTTCAGTCATGTGTAACATGCAGCACCACCTACAAGCAAAATAAAACAGTGTTGATAATTCACTCCAAAACACTTTTGCCACTTTTCACAAGGCTGCCTTGAGGAAGCTTCACATTTTGGAAGTAGTTGTTATTGTGAACAGTGCTGATTTTTATGATGTGCACTATATAGTACTAAATTTACAACTACTACTACGACTACTACTACTACTACTGCTATATTATCATTATTATTTTTATTATTATTAATTACAAATTTCTGTGTGACTGTGTTTTGATTGACTTGCATTTTTTCTTGGCTCACTGGTCAGTTGAACAGAAAACACAAAATTCTCCAGATGGTCAATTTGCCTCACACATATGCACGAGGTAAGTAGTCAGACATGCATGCCAAAGAACATTAACAGATAAAGTGACATTTTGCACAGTTTCACACACACACACACACACACATAAATATGCGTTTGGGTATCAGTATCAGTATTTGGTGTGTTCAGACACACTTTGCAAATGATTCTTTTACACCAAGTATAGAACAGAAAGCTGACATCAAATACTTGTAGTCCATACTCTTCTGTAGTGAGTCGTGAAAGGGTAGATCTGGACAGTCAGTAACATGTGGAAAGGTTCTTAAATGAAGCAAAAAGGAGGGAAAGGGAAAAAAATGTGTCACTTATATTTATATTCCCTCTGCAGATGGAACAGACAGGTTTCCATTATCAGCAACACTGTCTGACAATGAAACAGGTTTTATGAAACTCCAAGGCCTTTTTTTTTTTTTTTTACACATTTTACTGTAATGATTTTGTTGTAAAAATCTGAGCTCTGCCAATGTGCAGACATTGTGTCACAGTTAGATATTAAAATGTTCTTGAGGTTAAACGTTTATTAGTGACCTTGGGAGTGGTACTTGATGACAGATGATTACATCAGCCTATAATGGTCACTCAGCTCAATGCCCCAAACAATGTGCAGTATGAAGACTTTGTGCTATTGGAAATATTCTTTATTTTTTGGAAAAGTATTAAAAGTCTTGAGAGACTGAGATCTGTATGTGAAGAAATTACAATTCAGTGTGTAAATGTTCTGACCATAGACTCTAAAGTATATGCAGAATGGACAGAGCCACATGGATGTTTCCATTTCTCTGGTGTTTTGAAGCCTTGACTTTTTTTTTTTTTTTTTTAAACCATTATCACATTGGATTTTCGGACCAGAAATTACCATATTTTGACAAAAGTGTGGATCTGAGAGACCTAATGCTGAATACTAGCTTTCAGACACTAAATTGGTCAAAGTCACCAAGCACTATTTTTAATTGATAAAGTCATTTTGATCAACAATCACATGATATATTTAATAAACAGAAGCTCCAAAAGTCTGACTCCACAGGTAAGTGAGCCATCATTCACACTTGTCTATCAAAGTCTGACAAGGTACACACCAAAGCCTTCATTTGCCCTAAAATCTTGTTAATAAAGAAATAATTTATTGATGGACCAAAAACTTATCAACTTCATAAGTTGCAAGATAAGTTTATTGTATGTCTGTGTGACCAAGGGAAAAAAGCTGTAATTTTTTTATCCCATTTTAATTATGCCATTATGTACACATATGATATTCGTCACTTTAAAAGATAATTTTGCCAGTCAATAAAGTCCCAGTTTGTGGCAACCATCCTCATTTACACTGTCAGACTGTAAAAATATGTAAATATAAAGCTATAGATAAAGTTGTGGAGGTGATGTCCTCCTGTCTCTTTCTACAATCTGTTCAGAGTTGCTGATGATGTAATTTTCACTTATTTTAATACATTTTCACCTGGTTTAAATATGCCAAGGCAACATATGTGTTGGTGCTAGTGACGTGTATCACATGCAAAGGGACATGCATTCAGTTTAACACAAAACAACTCTGCCTTGGCATATTTTATCTGAAAGCAAGATGAAAATGTATCAAGGCAACAGTCATTTTGGTGTTGGTGACTTGTATCATGTGTGAAGACATAGATTCAACTGTGTAACAAAGTGTTTCTTACAGTTCACAAATCATAATTTTCCTGTTCATAAAATGACCTTTCAAATGAAAAACTTCATATGTTTGTATAGTGGCACAATACAACTTCAGTCTCTTGGAGCACATTAGAAGGGTCAGGACTTCATCTCTATTACACTTTAATTAAAGGTAAATTATGTAGCCGACTACACGTACTGCATATGTAGTGCTCGGCTGCTGTGGAGCCTTTGACTGGGGCCTTCCTCTGCTGTCGTCGTGGTGGGCACTTTGTCGTCTCTTCGGGGGGCGGGCTGGATCCTCTGCTCTGTGTTGACTGCTGGTTGGTCAGGCCGTATGGTCATCTTTGTCACGGTTGCATGGCTGTGTTCACCCCTGTTCAACCTTTTTTTTTTTTTTTTTGCTCAGTTTACTCTTGTTCTCTAGTTGCCGATTATTGCTGGTTATTGATTTCATCATATTTTGTCATTATAATTACCATTATTGTTGATATTGTCACTATTATTGTTGATATTTTCTTGTGTGAGGGTCTTCTTTTTTTTTCTCCCCCCTTCACTCTCTCCTTCTTTCTTCTCTTTCCCCCTGTTTCTTCCTGTCAGGTTCAGCATCAAAATGTGATTCAACAAAAAACAAACGTAAAATCAGTGGAATATCAAGGGGAGCTTTATATACTTTATAAAGTTCCCCTTGGCAAAGCAAATTTGTTCAGCACAACAAGGCAGCCAGACCATCATTCTGCTGTTATGATGCTGGAAAATACAAGTAAAAAAAAAAAAAAAAAAAAAAAAAAAAAGGTAAATTATGTAACATTTTGGGCTTGTACTTGCAATACGGTCTGTTCCAACTTGGCTTCTCCCCTCCGACATACAAGAGAAAAAGTTTTCATCGGGTGAGCATGAGACTGTAGTACTTACAGAAAGACAAAAAAAAAGAAAAAGAAAAATTAAATGTTATTTTTTGCTGATTTTGTCACAGTGGTTTTATTGCAAAAACACAAACACCCATATTTTTGCAAAACTTTACTTGAACATTCCAGAGACAATATGCAGCTGAGGAAGGCGACCGGAGTGGCTGGGTATAGAAACACACTGGGAGAAGAAGTGCACACCCATGGACATCCTGAACACAACAAAAGAAGAAAAAAACAAACAGCAAACACAGGTTTGTCTACGTAAATACACCACCAACTCACTGACACAGGGTTGAAAGGGATAATTGGGAGGGATTATTATTATGAGTCCATATAGTAATTTTTTCCCCCTTTTTTCTTTTTGCCTTTCAGACACTTACAATTGTCTTCCCTTTCAAGTTATTTTTCTTACTTCTTGGCTGTGATAGAACATTACTGCTTCTTTCTGAACAGAATCACAGGCCTCTTTTTCAAAGGTGCTTTGTCCTAGGGTTGTGTTTCTGATAACATATAGTAGACAGTGATGTGTGATCTTGGCCAAATAAAACTTCCACAGTTTATTTCTCTTTATAATCTTTCTCCAATCTCAGAAGTAATTTAAAGCAGTGAAAAATCAAATGAGGAAAACTAAAAGCCATCTTCATCTTCTGATTCTGATTGTGATTTTGTGAGCGCACTGGTCCTGAAGAAAAGAAACTCATACAAACACAGACTGTTCGCTCTTTTCTCCCCATCCTCCCCTCACGCTATCATCAACTCCTCCTGCCTTTTTTTCTCCTCCTGCTGCCTCTCTTCTTCCCTTTGCATGACATGTGTGAAAATGTTGAAAGCAGGCCTCCCAGGCTTTTAAGATTGAGAAAAACAAATAGCATAATTCAGTAGAAAGCCCCACAAGTCCAGGGTACTGGACCTCAACAAACTCTTTTTCTATAATTTGGACACATTTGAAAGTACTGCCACACTGCGAAGTGGCCACCAAAATAAGAAAGGGAGAGACAGATAGAGGTATAGAGAGAGACTGACGTGGAGAATAAATGAAAAAAAGAGAAACTGAAGAGGAAAAAAAAACAAACATTGGTATGATTGAATGAGGTTTAGCTTGGCTCTTGGACCAACAGCAGTTTCCATTCTCTCTCAGCCTGTAATATATATTTCCCTTCAAGGCTGCTTATGATAAATGAAAGACTGTTGAAGAAGGGTTGTTGCTTATTCTCTTTTCTCTCCTTCAGAATGAAGTATGAGGCCTTATTCAGGTCAACATAAAAAGAATACAATGAAAATGTAAGGGGATAGGGTATAGCGTATTGGTGTAGGCATACATGAGCAGTACTTATGGAAGAAGGAAAAACAGTCGACATGTACTGACATGTACCAGCAAATCTTTAATATTCATACACTCACTCCATTTTTTTTTTTCTTTTTTGCAAATCTAACCACAAAACTGTATGGTTTTGACCCTGTGGTACATCTGTGGTCTTAAATGTATTACAAGGATGGTTTCTCTGTTCATTGGAATATATAAATGAATGCTGACTTCTGTTTTGGAAGACAAATTGCTTTTAATAACACAGCATTTTCTTGCTACAACTGAAATGATAAATAGTTTCCAACTATCATCTTCTGGCTCAAAAACAATTTAAAGAATCAATATTAGACCAAATGACTGATGATGGACATTTTTCTTTCACTGAACTGGCAGGGGCACTTATTTGTCTTTGGGAAGTGATGCCCCAATGACTGCTCTTGTTGCGACCTTATCCATTGTGCTGATTTGACATTTCCTTTTAAAAGGCCAAAGATAGATCATGTGTTAGTGCGGCTGTGGGAAGATGCTGCTGTACAAAGATTAATGATCCTTGGCAAACTGCTGGGCATGCTGTCTCATATCTGCATGTGTTCTGCTTTAGAAGCAAACTGACTTTGTGTGACAGTGCTAAGTAATACCACACAGCTGTGTCTATAATGACATTTCCCAAAAATAAACACTTTGTGCTGGAACAATAGTTTAGACATATCAAGTCATTTAATGATGCTGATTGGTTTAATAATTGCATCTGAAAACTACAAAAGCACTAAGTAAAAAATCTCCACCAAGGCTGAACTGACCTGTAATTCACTCACAACACACACATTCACAATGCTACAAAAAGGTAAGTAAGCAAATAAATTAAAAAAGGCACTTGTCTGGCTGATGAAACTGCTCTTCCATAAGAAGTATGAATGAAAAATAAGCCTGTATTTAACGTGAGTACATTTTTTATACTCTCATATTGTTCGTCAATTTTTTTTTCAGATCATAGCCAATGATGAAGAATGAAATAGCAGTGTTAGGAGAGTGAAGTTATACAGATATCACAATTTGGCCAAAAATATGACTTTATATGACAAATATGACTCATTTTTCTACAAGACTTGTTGGTGCAGTGGATAGCACTACCGCCTCACAGCAAGAAGCTCCTGGGTTCAATTCTAAACAGGGACCTTTCTGTTTTCTGTGGGGAGTTTGCATGTTCTCCCTGTGTTTGCGTGGGTTCTCTCTGGGTTCCTCCCACTATTCAAAGACATGCACTGATAGGTTAATCAGTTAATCTGATCCATAGGTGTGAATGTGGGAGTGATTGGTTGTTCATCTCTATATGTCAGCCCCGCAATGAACTGGTGACTCATCCAGGGTGTACCCTGCCTTCACCCATAGGTAGCTGGGATAGGCTCCAGCACCCCCCACGACCCTAGTGAAGATAAAGTGGGTTCAGAAGATGTGTGGATGGATGGACAATTTGTCCAAAAATATGACTTTTCATAGCAATGCTATGACACTAACGAATCTATGATCTGACTTTCATGGTTAAGCATCAATTGTTATTTTTATTTAAATATGCTTGGTTATCAAGGAACATACTTGTATTGAAATGCATGGATTTGTCATTTTAAGATTTATTTATTTATTTATTGTCTCAAAAATACAAACAAAATAGCATAACCCCCCCCAGAAAAAACATTAATTTTTTGCAATCTATAAAAAAGTATTCCCTACTTTTACTTCTTATATGCACTACCTATCTGCTCAGTGTCAGTGAATACAAATTATCACCATAGAACAAAATTTATTTATATTTTCAATATATTGATTTTGCCCATTTCTGCAATTATAACATAACCACACACATTTCATTACATACAGAACTAATGTTGGCAGTCAGCACACGATGATATGTTTACTGAAAGCTGATGCTGCTGCCAGATTTATTGTGCTGCCATTCAGTGCATGATTATGAATCTATATAAGGGATGGCCTTTCTCATATGGAGGTGCTCTAGAGTAAAACCTGAGACAATGTGATTTAGAGACAAACGTCAAACACACTTGAGCACCTGCACCAGGGCCAGGCCGCTGTAAACATTTTCAAACAGCCACACACCAAACCAGACAAATACACTGAATTACCACTTGACTGAAGTGGAATGTGATGATGTTGTCAGAGACCATGAAGCTTGTGATGTGACTCTAGTTTACTTGGACACAGTAACACATCTCTCAGCTGATTTGACTGCTGCCAATAAACACTAAATAATGAGCAGAAGCAGGGAGTGAGGTTGACGACTGAGATTTGTTTTCACTATTCAACTGAGCTTTTTTTCATCTAAACATAAAAATGTGATCTTTTTCAAGTTGTTTCTGAGCTCTTCAGACAGTAGAGGCTCTGTTAGTGAGTTCATAACAGTTGTCATAATATTTACAACTAATGTAAAGCAAGTGTTGGCACAGGTTGATACAGACAACATTAACTTTTTTTTAAGCTCCTCCTGCTGTCTGGATAGCTGGATGTACTCTGTTGGAATAAGGGTGAAAATATTTTTTTCTCCTTCTGCTATTTGGACATAATTGCTTTGAAGGATTTGTAAGAACAGTAACCTTCGAGTTACAAATACTCCCTCCAAACTACAATTTTTGACAGACACATCTTTTTTGGGGGGGATTTGGTCATTTTAATACCTCAACCTAATGATAATGATAATGCTAAACATTATTTTCAAATATAAGTAGGTATAAAATATGAATGTGAACAAATGTAGAAAGAAATTACAAATTTACACATTTGATTCCTTATGCACGCATGTTCCACCAAAACAACTTCTCTCCTGAAACTTTTTTGCAAATGTACTGTGATCTTGCATTCAAGAACTAACCAAACAACCCAAAATACTTCTACTACTTTCAAAACCATAATGAAGGATACCAGACCTGTCCATTATAAAGTAATAGTTAAAAACAAAAGCAAACACACACAAAAATATCTAACTAATCTTAAGAAATGCTGATATCCATGTACATAGCCATTGAATTTAGGAAGACATTAACCACACACATTTCTTTACATACAGAACTAATGTTGGCAGTCAGTAAGTGAAAATGGCAAGTTGTGTCCAAACAACCATCTTACCCAAGCCAGGGACTAAAGTTAGAAATTCTGGTGTCATATCATAATTTCTGGAAACACTGTTTGGTTTAGATACTGAAAATACAATGTTATTTAAATGTAAAGATCTTCAAGTTTCTTTAGCTGTGATTTAAGAGTTAGTCTTTGCTCACAGTGCACTGGTAATGGGAATCCTGGCTCTTGTAAGTGAGGTGGTTCTTATGGCTCAGTTCACTAAAAAGAGCCAGCTCTTTCAGCTCCCAGCTCCCAAGAGGCTCCTCAGTTTTGTTTGTTTTGTTTGTTTCTTGTGTATTACCATTAACACTTTTAAAACAGAGGAGAATGGGGTTATAATTAATTGTGCTGCAGTGCATGCCTGATGAAAAGGTTCAGCACTGGACAGCGCAATGGTTACCTCCTCATGAATAGGTTCAGCACTGGACAGCACCAAGACAGCTCTGTCCTGCTCACAGGCAGAAGCTGACAGGATCGATTCTCTGCCTAGATTACACTTCCACTCCAACACTAAAATGGGAAATGGACTACACTTCTGTAATGCTTTTCAATCTTAATGGATGCTCAAAGCGCTTTACAAAGCCTCACATTCACCCATTCACACACACACACACACACACACTCATACACCAGTGGGCAGCAGCTGCCATGCAAGGCGCTTCCAGACCCACTGGGAGCAATTTAGGGTTCAGTGTCTTGCCCAAGGACACTTCGACATGTGGACAGTTGGAGGCAGGACTCGAACCGCTGAGCCTTCAGTCATTGGACGACCAACTCTACCAAATGAGTCACAGCCGTCCAGCATGCAAACAGCCGTGCATATCAGGTAAATCCTGAGAAAGCCCCTATTTGCAGGAACAGGTTGCCTATATGCTTGAAAACGGCATTGCAGAGCCTAGCTGTAGTTGGTGGAGCTCATTGTGTCTCTCTAAGCGTCTAAATCTGATGGTTCCAACTGGTTATGTACTGACTGTTGGAAGGACACGATGCAGTAAAGCAAATATGTGTGGCCTCAAATTGTATATTAATTATAAAGATTGGAGCAAAATTTAAATAAAATTTAAATAAAATTGAGAAAAAAAGTAGCTCTGGCTCCCAGGTAGGAGTCAGCTTCTGTCATTCAGTTGAAAGAGCTGGCTTTAAAATTTGTTATGTTCATGACAAACACATCACTATAGTGCGCTTATGAATTCTGTTGGGTTTCTGTAAATCAGCTTCAGAGTCTGGTTTCGACCAGCTCTATATGTAAAGTGTCATGAGATAACTTTTGTTATGATTAGGCGATATATAAATAAATCAAATAAATCTGAATACTCCAAAAGGAGGTAATCTATCCTAAACTAAATATTTTTAGCAAATGCACACAACAACACAAAGCAATGATCACTCTTCAGCTACATACATGACAGAGCACTAGGTTTGAGAAAAGCTGAACCTGTAGAATAGAATCCCTTAGAATTCTATCAAACTAATATGAAATAAACAAAAAAAACCAAATACTATTACTTATAATTATTATATTAATAATGACATTATTATCAACCACAACAATTCTACTACTACTACTACTACTACTACTACTACTAATAATAATAATAATAATAATAATAATAATAATGAAGAGCAATGAGATCAACTGTGTGTTTGCTACACATGTTAAAATAGTAACTGTTAGTCAGTAAGTGGATGCTTTTTAAAAGATTATCCTATCATCCCTCTCTCATTTTCTTAATACTTGAAGTGCTTGGTGGCCCTCCAGGGGTGATGTCTAAATTTATAAAACCCACAGAGATTTCATTCAGTTTTCCCAATTCCATCAGCTCTAATCTCAAAGACTGCAATCTACTCTATAATGAGAATCTGGACATAACAAAAACTACAGGACAGAGCTCTGTAAAGATCAAAATAAAGATTAACCACAGGCAGCTTTGTTGATTTTACACCAGTATCCTCAAATCCTCCCGTTTTGTGTGATTTTCCCCTCAGTTTTCAGGTCACCCACAGTCTGTAGATGTACTTCTGTGAGTGTGTATTGACCTTCGCTCCTTCTGGAGTACGTTTCTACTTGTGGATGAGTATGTGTGCATGAATAATGAGAGAGTTCTGAAAAAGGAGGTGAAGCAGAGTGTAACACAATGAATATCAAGCTAAATAGCTTTGTTGGTGGCATAAATGACAACAGTTCAGCGTAAACTTCTTTGTGACGGTGACTTATAACTTGCGTGTTGGAAATATCACGAGCATAAGCTAGCTAGCCATAGCTAACCTCTCCAGAGTAGGCCCGTCTTTCACCGTTTCACAAATGTCAGCATGGATAGAGTCCTTCCCCCTAAAGTGACAAAAGCTTGTGGATCTCGTCTCCCCAGTTCGGCATCTTTCTGGCCATGTTATGTTTGTTTACTGTACACAGCCTGCACTCATTTTTAAATCCCCCTGGCACATCAAAACATCGCATCTTGGTTGCAGAACAAGAGGTGTTCCTTTCACATAGTGTTCCAGAATCATGATTCCGCCTTTATCACAACTCTGTTACTACCTTCAGAGGCGTTATGTGACAGAGGTGGGACCAAATGATCCCACCGTTTCATTTACACAGATGTCGTTCCAGAATAAAGGTGAAATATTCCTGGAACAGAAGTGCAATGGAAAATGGGCTTTAGAGTCTTGTTGGCTTGTGTTAAATTTTTGTTTTAGTTTGTGATGTGTTGAGAGTAGTCACTTGTAGACGGTTGCCGACTCCTTTTCTAAGGTAACAGTAGCTAATGTAGTGCATTGTTCACACTATAGGTCCACTATAGGATCAGAAAAGTGTTTGTGAAGAACCCTGGAGTTCATACTGTTCATACTTGGATCTGACTTCGTGAACAAACTGGGATGAATAGGTATGGATGAATTAAGGTTTTTATTAAAAGTCTGACCTAAGATGTGTACATAGAAAATAGTTTACAGAGTGTCAGGGGTGGTAAAACTCCACATTAACACAGATAAATGTGTGAAAAAAATACTCTGGTTGAAGTAGAAGGCTCAACTTTATGCAAATAAAAGTACAAAAGAGCACATTAAAACGAGCAAAAGCAAAAATTATTTCTGCATTTCGGATTCTGTGCAAAGCCATTGAATCTCACATCATTCATGTGGGTATAAAGGATAGATTAAGAAGCTTGGGCCTCTGGACATAAAATCTTAGGCTTAGGCTTTCTCTCACCCCACACACACAATCTAGGGAATCATAGATTTCAGCCAAGGTTGGAAACACTTGTATCTTATACTAGATTAACAGTGACAGACTACAACCTATGATCACAGTCCTAGAGACTATATAAAAAACCTGTGGATATTTTCTCTGATCTGTGATTTATAACACATGACTGTCACAATATTGGGCCGGGAACAACACATGTAGTTCTATAATTCAGCCTTTTCTGTCACACTACACAAACGCGGTGACTGATTCTGCTCTGTATAGGCACACCTGTATCAGCCTGTTCCTCATATCATACAGAATTTCTATAATGTCACACATCCTGATATAGAGATGCAAGGATACGACAGACTCATGTTTCCCCAAAGCAACCAATGTCAACTGTACTTCTCACTTTTTGAACAAATCACCGTGGAGACAAGAACAGCACAAAATGCTGCACAGTCCATGAAGTGTTACAACATAGGAGAGAAAGCCTGAGTCACGTGGTGTGGCAGGATTGATTCTCAAAATATATCACTTTGCTTTTATCTGTCATCCCAGCACCCTGCCAGCATTTCTTTGCCTTAGAAAAACACTACACAGACACAAGCCCTGATTTTGTTGTTATTTAGCCTTTCTGGGGTTGTACAAAATGCTCAATTCCTCAGTTACATCTAGTTGCAAAACTGACATCAAGCTGCCACTAGCCTGTAGCCTGAATAGTTGAAATACAGCAGTGAAAGGTATAACAGTAGATAGAACTGTGGGGCTACAACTAAAAGCCTTCCTGGTTTCTGCTGTTCAGTTTGGTGTTCACAGAGGTGGAGTTAGTGAACAGGTTTGATCCTATTGGATGCTGGTCTGGAACAAACATAAGCTCGTAGTGTGAGTTGGGTTATTATCCTCCTCTTTCCCATCCTTCTCAGCTTCTCAAGGCATTCTCTATGCCAGTTAACCAACCCTTAGGAAAGTCTATCTGCTATCCTTTTCCATTTTTAGTATTTCATTTTGCTGCTTCAGTATTTTCCCCCCATTGTATATTTTAAAGTTATCAGCTAACTAGCTCACAATACCATGGATGACTTTTTTCTGTTCAGCCAAATTTCCATCGCTATGTTACATCTTTTGCATTGCTATGTCTGTCATGCATGATATGCACTGCTGAGAGGTCATATTTTCTATGCGTCAATTGCTATTCTGAGGGCGCACCATGATACAAAGTAAAAGAAACAGATTATCTCCTCTTGAATGTAATAACAACAAAGTCACTCCCCTTCTTTGAAAACTTAGGGCACAGTATAGATATTTGTGCAGAAATGTAAAAAGTAAAAAATAATCCAAAAAACTACAAACTTATGTAAAGTACAGATACCTGAAAAACGGCATGTACCTTGTTGTCTATGTAGATGGGATGTAACAGTACATAGTGAAGTACAGAGAGTATTGTTCATTGTCAGTCAACTGACTGATAAATAAATGATAGTCAGAAGTTTTAGAATTAGGTGGTTCCATGATTTTGACTGTAACTTTGAGTAAACATTTGCATCTGTCCACACTCTTATGATAGTCTGTAGTAAGATGCCCATCTGTCTCAACCTTAGCTTAGAGCTTTTGCAATGAGGATCCAAAATGTATATTTCCAGTAGCATCACCCGAGCTGCAGATTTTAAAAGACTGCTGCTTCAAGTGCCAAAACGTGCATATAATCTGAACAAGCTCTGAATATTCTTGTTTGACCACAATCCTTCATATAGTGAAAGAACAGCATGTCACTGAGATGGCGAGTTTCCTCCAATGGGACTGCTGGACAAACTACAACTGAAATTAACATATCATTTTTTTAACAGTTACACAGGCTACTGCACTTTAAATCCACTAACGGTAAATCAAGAATTTAGAATGCTTTCGCTGAAGTAATTTAATCGCTCATGTTCATTTGTTGGTGTGCATGTGTTCCTCCTTCTCTTAATTTGCTGCTTCATGCGTTGAGGCTGCTGAATCAGAGGGACCTGAGAGAGTGGTTTGATGGGTAAATGGTTTGTTCCTGTAAGTGAGGTTAATTACAGTTTGTATCTTTGTGTTGCCTCTCTCCAGTTCCCAGCATCCCTGGAGTGCATGACCACGTGCTGTCTGTTCTTTGGCCACACCTCTTTATATTATAAAAGGATTACCTCAGCAGGTGGACTCTGACTGACTGAGCAGCCCGCTGACCTCATAGTCAACACATTGGTATTGTTTGATTCACACACAGCAACCTCATTCACCTACACATGCATTACATTACTGATATGTGCTATCTGCATGCTACATTTTAAGTTATATTTAATTAAATAAAATACCTCTCTTTGTTAAGGGAAGTAGGTTGATTAATGTTACATTCATTGAGCCAGTTTTGTAACACATGGGGATTATAACACCTGGGGTCTCATCTGGGTTAGAGGACAGCTGGGTTTTTTAAGAGGAGGAAGAGGGAACCATTTAATACATTTATAAAGAACTAAACTAACTGATTATTGATACAAAGTAAAACTAAGGTAATGTAACAGAAACAAGCTAACTAACCAGAGAAGAAATTTCAGATCAAATGCAGAGAAGACATAGAAAAGCTGGTTGCAGCAGAGCTTCTGCTGAACAATTTTCAGAACCTGCTGATCAGCTGGGTCCATGAACACAACACTCAAAAGAAAAAGCATGCAGAGAAAGACAAAAAAACAGCAACAAAAAATAAACATACTACAACAGTAACAGCCAGTCGTAGGAAAACCTCAGCTAAGCAACCTATAATACTAGCACGTGGACCTGTGGGAATCCACAGGTACTAGAAGCAGTAGAGTCGATAAAATGGGGAGCTGAGCTAAGCTAACCGGTACTGGTGTAACACATAGATTAGGAAAAAATAGAATGGCCCTCATTTGGTTTTGTAATTTAAATCAAAAGTAAAAGAAAAGAATGCGTTCCTAGTTACCTTATATATTTGTTTGAAAGAGCTTTACATCATTACTGTATGACTTCATCACATTCACATGACTCTATGACTTCATTAAGTTTATTAGTGTAACACAGATTAGGAAGAAACAGAATGGCCCTCATTTTGGTTTGTATTGACACTGACGTGGACCATAGACTTTGACACACAACTGTAACTTATGGTTTATGAATTTTACTGTTCCCTGTAGCACATGGAGGCAGCATAAGACTTTTACACAGGTCTGACTGGAGACCGGCATTGTGGAACCGGGCCACAGTAAGAACCAGACCGACCATGTTAGTGTGCGATCACCCGAACCTGGTTCTTCTATCGTGCCTTGGTGGTTCCATTAATCCAGATCTAGCCCCTGTTTGAGGCTGTGAATGGACTCATCCACAGGCTGCCTGTAAGCTCACTGTAATTTTACAAAACAGCTAATAACTTCAGAAGTATTGGTCGTATCAATAAGCTGTTTTCGCCTGTCTGATCCTTGACCCAAAATACATTAGTACTCCAAAAGGCAAAGGCTAGACCTGTCCAGTTTATCTGAAATAAAGCAGACACACATACACGCACACAGAGGCCACTTGGCTTTTATAATATAGATAAACTATTATTACTACTGACCCTGTGGCTGTTAGCTGGAATTCATATTTTAATCTTTGTTTTAACTGTTTAGGAAATCAATAAGCAGAGTCTGTATTTTCAAATGATTCCCAATAACCCCGGCTATGTGGAGGTTTGCAGAGAGGCAGACTTGACCCTGTAGCTCTGGCTGATTGCCAAGGAGTGTACACATGAACACAGCCAGGGTTTTGGCACCAAATGAGCCATGCTGTCTGTCTGTTTCTGTGAGTTCAAATCAGCCTCCACCTTCCCCCTTCACTTTCTTCTCATCCTCACCTGATCCTCTTCTCCCTGAGAAAGAAAAAAAGAAAATCAAGACAGTGAAAGCCAAAAACAAAAGTAGAGCAGCAAACTGATTCAAATAAAACATTAAGAAACAAAAAAGGAACTGGAAGGGGAAAAGAGTGAAAGGAAGACGGAGGTAAACAAGCAACAGAGGAGGAGTGAAGCCTGTCAGTTTTGATTAGAAAGGATGAGGGATTTGGAGTTTGGGAGAAATGCAGGGGATTTTGACACAGCCCAGAGTCGGCCTCTCAGATCTCTCAATCATGCCGCCTGTGACAGATTTCAGCTGAGGCCTCTATTTTAGAAAAAACAGAAAATGTGCCCGGATTTGATTTTCACCTGTTCATGACACACACGCACACACACACACATTTAAGATGCATGGAGAAAGTAGCTCTGTGCTTCGCGCACTCCCCTCAAGACGTGTGACTTTAGAGTGGTATCTAAATTTAAACAGTGGAAATTGTATTTGTTATAGCGTCATGCCAATTAAGGTTGAGCTTGTGAGGATGTCAGTGATAACAATAAGGAAGACGACTTTGTCAAACTTCAGATGTGTTAAGCTTTAAAATTCATCCCTGAAGCCTTCTAACAGACACAATAAATTTTCATCTTAATCAAGTCATTGTTGTCTTTACTTTTGTGCACTGTTGCTATCGTTCATCATGAATAAAACAACACGTACCAATTTTATTTGAGATAGCTGTTATTTATTAACTGTTGTTAGCGGCCACAAACCGAAGCATTCAGGTACTAAATTCAGCTGGACAATAATCGCTATTGTGGTGGGATGGTTGCAATTAGTAGCTTCTATGTGGGCTGTTTAAAGTATTTGACATTCAATCCTCCCAGGTCCAGTTTGTCAGATAAAAGGGGATTTCATTGCATAAGTGTAATACAATATTCACATTCACATAATGTTTTAGCTAATGTGTCTTCACACAAAAAATATGAGCTGTTGCTGTCTTTTCTGTAGCATCTGGCACCCAACACAATCCAATGTCTACTTTGTTTGAGTGTGGACCAGGGCTCATACAGCCTTAAAGTGTACCTGCACTGGTCATGCTTATGGCATTAATTGTGCTGTGTATTACTTATTAGTAAGAGAGGTGCAAATTCTGTAAAAAATCACCATAAAGACACCACACTGGAACTTTTTATTACATGAATTACATGTGGGGGCAGAACCTGTGAGGAGCAGCCATTGCTGGCCATATGTGACGTACCTGTAGTTGTTTCCAGGTGATCAAGTGCAAGTAAACAAGCAGCACTCAGTGAGTAAGATTAAGTGAAAAGCAAGAGTTCACTCGTGTTGTTCGTGCAGTCATAAGCTTTGCACTCTGCCATTATCCTAGAGACGTGACCCAGCATCTGCACAGCGTCAATGACCTGTCCATCATGGTCCAGGTAATCAGACAAATCAACAAGTCTTCGTCACTACCGGTGCTGGAACAGTCCATGAAAGAGGCAACATGTCACTGACCATGCCTGACTGACGGAGCAGTGACATTGGGCTGTAATGTAAGTTACCGGATGGGACCGTTAGTATTATACCTAATCTTTTGAGATAGCTAACAATGAAAAATTCACTACAGGTACACTTTAAGTGACAAAAGGAACACTGGCTTAAATTTTTGTGACAGGGAATGTTCTTTTCTAGAGAAGTGGATTCCAGAAGCACTGAATGATGCAGATCTGCAGTCATCAGTTGTTCTGGAGAGAGCTCATCAAACTGGCCCATTGAGGGAGCGTAAGACACTATCGAGGACACTGATCATGAAGTTCCTCAACAACAAGATGACAGTTGTCAATGGCTGTCATCTTGGTGACTGTGTGTCACCCCAACCTAAAGGGAAATTTAAATACCAGGATTAACAGGTGCTCTACCCAGACTTGGCTGCAGGCATATGGCAACTGAGGACACAGTTTGACCCCAAAGAACTGCGCAACCTTGGGATCTGTCATTGAGAAACTTATCTGGCAAGACTGTTAGTCACACATAAAGGAAAATCCCAAACTTTCAAGACCCATCAAGAGGCGTAAGAATTCAACTAACAAAATATGAGCATGACCAGGTACAGGATCTGAGTTTACATGTATATATGCGAACGATCTAAAACATAAATAACTCTACAAACTACGGACTGTAAAATGCCAAGTCCAGATGACATATAATACTGATGTTACAAAGCTTTGAAGTAATTCTGCTTAAATCATCACATAAGTGAATTAATAACTCAAGATTAGTCGTAGAGTAGTGTGATTAGTTAGTGAAGACACAGAATGGTTTGACTGATTCTCACTATAGTGAAACAGTCACTATAAGCTACAACAGAGTATTTTGGGGGGAAAACCACAAATGGGGGGAGAAGGATTATTTTCATGTTTAGTTTATTGGATAAAGGTTCTATCATCCATGTCTGTGCTCCTCTGAATGGTTATTTTTGTATTACAAGGTAATTTGAAATCCTTTGTTGACCATAGACCAAAGCATTAATCTTAATATAATATCATGGAACTGTATAGGTCTACATAATCTTAAAAAACTTAAACAAATAATGAAGGAGGAGCATTGTTGTTGTTGTTTGTTTTTGTTTGTGGTTGTTATGGTTGTCTTTGTATGTCTGATTGTTATATACTTGTAAAAAGACCATATAAAAATATTGTAAAAAAAAAAAGAACAAAAGAAATTAACCGCTACAAAATTATGATACAGTACATACACATACTTTATACAGTTACATTTATCAAGGCTTTATGTGTTAGCGAGAAGGGACAAGGGCCTCTGCCACAAAATTAAACCAGTCAGGAAGTATCTTTAAACTGCAATACCACTAATGGCTGCTCAGAAAGGTGGCTTCCAAAAACTTAAATTGAACTATTATATAATAAGTCAGTCATTTTGTTTCCACACGCATTTCCATTAATTTTAATTGAACGCTCTAATAAGTAATCTGAGATCCATTTGAATATTTTCCTTCCATTAATCAGATCTCAGGTTGAATAGAAGCTTTGATGTGTGCCCTGCTTTGATTGACAGGTCTGTACAACAGCTTGCTAACCTGCTGAGTTGGACTTCTACAAAAACATATCAAATCAAATTGTATTTATAAAGCACCAAATGATGACAAAAGTTACGTCATGACATTTTACATATAGAGTTGGTGGAAACCAAACTCTTAAACCAATTTACAGAAACCCAACAGAATGCTCCAGAACATATGTTTTCCTGACAGCTTAATTCAGTGTTTTTCAACTTTGGGATTGTGACCCCACATGGGGTCAACTGGAATTCAAATGGGGTCGTCTGAAATTTCTAGTAATTGATGAAGATTAAAAACAAACAAAAAAGAAATTGCTAATAGAAAATATTTTCTAATGATTCAATATATATTTCATTATTATCAACAAATCACACACTTTTACTAATAAAAACAAGTTCAGTTAAAATGCAGGATATAACATATGGGAGGGCATATCTTGATTGACCCGATCATGTGACCACATAAGTTACTACGCTTCAACCTGCCTGGACACAGTTGCAGCCAGGACACCAGACCAAACAGAGAATGGAATGATTTCTTCACCCACCTGACCCCACTCAGACATCTCCACAAGAAACTGAGGAGCAGACACCAAAAAGGCAGAACAAAATATAAAAAGGAAAGGCTGAAATGTCTGTGATGTGCTAGCGTACTGTCTGCCTCCATCCATAATAATACACATTATATAGCCTAAATGTCATCAAAAATCAATGTTTATTTGCAACATAGTATAGAAAACTATTACATGATCAAAAACAAATTCATTTTAGCCAGAAACTTTCTTTGTTTCGAATGGTTGGGGTTGCCAGAAATGTGTGATGTTAAAATGGGGTCATAAGTCAAAAAAGGTTGGAAACCACTGGCTTAACCGTAGCTGTGGTCAACCTGTTTCATCAACAAAGCTGTAAAATGACTTTGTTACACAATGCTTTGTGAAATTTGCTATTTTCCTGTGGCAGTAAACTTACATTTAACATTAGCTGATGTATGACCCCACACACTTAACCATCACCGCTCCTTTTGTCCAAATATGGTCACTTCCAGCCCTAAAAGCCAACTTCATACTGGCAGTTCAGAAACGAATAGATCATATGACTTTTTTTTCCTTTGTCCACTAATTGTGTACTGTCTCTGGTTATGAATATGCTATGAATACGCAGGCCTTTTTCAGTGCTACATTCACATTCACTATCACTTCCCTGTTGTTTTTTTTTATATAGCACCAAATGATGACAAAAGTTATCTCATGACACTTTACATATAGAGTTGGTCGAAACCAGACTTTCAAGCCAACCTGGGTTGTGACTAGAAACCCAACCTGTATATTTCTGAAACTTCCAGCTACATATAATGGCAGTGTTTTTACTTTGATAGTAAGTCAGCGTTTCTCAATTGAGTCCCATGGGATATAACTTTGGAAAAAATATGAATGGCAGTATCAATGTCAAGATATTTGTTAAATCCCATTTTAATTGTGTCACCATTTACACGCACATTAGTGGAAAAAAAGTTTTTGAACACCCTTAAAATTTTGCATAATCTCAAACATTATAATTAAATATTTGCATAAAAATCTTTCTTGTGTTTCGGAAGGTGTGGCTGCATCAAACAGACACAAACAATTTTTTTTTTTCATTGTTAACAAGAAAAAAATAACAAAACTAAATTCTTGACAGTTTCAACATGTCACGTCCTGGATGTGTTTCATTATCTACTGAAACATCCAGTTTTGACCTTGACAGAACAGCACACGTGCAGAAGGGAGCATGTGGGTTTGGAAAATGGAACAACACTTGATAGAGTTCAGTGACTGAAGAGGGATTCTCAATGTAATAGATTACAAATGCATGGGGCGTCCAAAAACTTTTTTCCACCACTGTATAGTATTTGCCAACTTAAAGATAATGTTAGCACCCAAGAAAGTGGAAAAGATAAAGTAATACATTTAGGTTAAACAGTTGAACGGACAGCATCTCGTATTGCATGTGATACACATCATCATCTTCAGTGACCCTGAACAGGTTATGACGACATCATCTCTGTGACTTTCTGGTTTCTAGTCTTTGTATTAATGTGTTTCCACAATGTGAAACTTCAGCAGTTTTACCAGGAACTGTAATTTTTTAAAATGATCTTTTAACCCATAAAAACCCAAACATTCATCATAAACCAAAACCATCCACTGATCTAAACTGTTTAATACTCGTTGATCCACTAATCCTATCAATACATGTAAATAACTGGTGTCAAATGCAGTTTGTCGTCTTTTCAGTGTCATCAGATCAAGGTTATAATAGTTTTGGATTTTTCATTATAGTTTAGTTTTATTTAGTTTTGACTTTTTTTCTTTAATTCAGTTAGTTTTAATTAGTTTTTAGAGCAGGTTTGCTAGTTTTTATTAGTTATATTTTTTTTTTCAAAATGCTTAGTTTTAGTTTAGTTTTAATATTAGTTTTAATTTTTTCATATCGTTTATCTTCCTCACTGTCATATTCAAAGAAATCCCATACAGGACTCTGCTGCTTTCTCCCAACTTTAGTCTTCATGTTTCCAGGTAGAGTGAGGACGAGAAGACGACTCTAAACGACAAATGACGAGAAGTGACAGACCGTGAAGTGCCGTATGGTGCCAAAGTTAGCAAAATAAATCACTTTCATATCAATGCACCATTGACAAAAACGAAAACACAGGCAATTTTATCCCTAATGTTTTATATGTTTTAGTTAGTTTTGTAGTTATTGTTTTTTCTTTTAATTATATTTTTTATTTAATTCAGTTATTGAAAATGTTTTTTCAGTTCTAGTTTTCATCATTTCATTAGTTTTTGTTAACAATAAAAACCTTGCATCAGATATGACCCATTTGGACGTTCACAGGCTCCGTAGTGAACGCGGAAACACCGTCATCTTCTACTACATTGATTCAGCAGTAAAACCCATGGAGTTGGATCAATGACAGTGGATGGACACACTTGGGTTATGTTCAGAGAGTGATATATTCCACTGAAAAAAAAGTCACTTTTTCTGCAGTTTTCTCTGTTTTTGATAAAATAACCCTCAACTTTAATCTAGGAAATATATAGGAAATCTAACATAGGAA